>JAECUM010009700.1:0-103994 GCA_016617855.1 Megalonaias nervosa | reverse complement strand
ATTCATTGTTGTTTCTCTTCAATATAATAGCTTATTTTTTTTTTTTAAATGTTGAACTTTACTAATTTTGTACGCGATCAGTTTTGTTTGCTATTTATTGCCATTGTTACGTTGAATTTTGTATAACCAGCTATAAACCTGACCTAATTGCTCGACCGAAATGCTGACAGAAGCAGTCCAAAGTATGTATTTCATTTCCTTAGCCCGATTAATAAACGTTACATCTTTTCGAAGCTGTGCGCAAAATAGGCCGACATACCGCAGGTCAAGAAAACACAGGGGTGGTATCCGGTGTGTCCAAAATTAATCTTATTTTGAACAGAATATTCTGGTGACAATTGCTTCTTTTCAAGTGGTGAACATTGCAGTATTTTATTTTCGTCAATCAGTCGAATTCGTTTTGCTTCAATATTGGTGACGGAAACCTTAGGTGAGCAGAAATGCCCGACATCATTGTATGTGTGTGTTAACAATTCAAACTTAAAAACCATTATCCAATATCATTCCGATGTGACATCATAACCCTTTTGACCCATAAACCGTCATGAGGCTTTAAACCCTTTTGAGGCCATAGAGGCTCTCCCGTTTGAGGCCATAGAGGCGCTACCATGTTAATTTCCCGTTTGAGGCTATAGTGCCACTCACATGTTAATTTCCCGTTTGAGGCTAGAGTGCCGTTTTGAGGCTATTGTGCCGACTATTACTATTGACGACTCTGCCACCCAGTCGATGAGCCAATCTGCGACCAGAAGACCGACCCAGTCGGCAACCCTGAGGAACGATGCAGTCGACGACGCAGCGACCCAGAAGAACGACCTAGTCGCTGTCTCAATCGGCGAATCAGAAGATGACCTAGCCAACGAATCAGTCTGCGATCCAGACGACAGTCCTGTCAACGATATAGTTGGTGACCACGCGACGACAAGAATCCGGGAATAAGACGGTATCCCGCTGTGGTAGAGATCTGTCACACTCTGGAGCAGGGTATCACTCCAATATAAAGACTTATCCTAAAGAACCAGAAATAGCGAGACTCTGGTTAGTGTAGCCGAGTAAGTTACGATACAATGCCTTATAAATTCTAGCTCAGTTCCTTTCATGCACAAAACATAGTACATGAAGATTGATGCATTTATCTAACAGACTAGTTAACATCACTAACCGATCTATCATTTAGTCTGGTCCCACTTACAAGGCAAATAGGCCCCTGCCGTGTGAACTATTAATCACTATCTTGACGAAGTCTGGCACACGTACACCTACGGTCGACAATAAAAGCCGCGCATTCCAAAAAGACCGTCGCCTCAAGCAATAACTTGGACTGACTAAATTTATGGCTAAAACAATCTATAAAACAGGAAACTTCTCCTGGAAACATGCCCCAAATTGTTGACTTGGCAAATCAGAGTCTTAGGTTTATTTAACTTTCGTAATTAAAACACTCATTGGAAAACTACTCATATTTTGCGATTCCCGTAATACACCGATCTGTGCAAATTTGCAACTTATTATAAAGATTTCAGCAAGTACAAACGCTGTTTCTGCAACATCTCAACTCTTGGCATTCTTGACAAACAACCAAAGGTTCACCCGTTAACCTGGCACAGTTATCAGAAAGACCTCATTAAGGATCAGTCATGTCATCAACAAATACGTTAGTTTACTGTATCCTTACCTCCTGCCATCAGTTTAATTCCGTGTCAAAACCACACACCAAGCTAAATGGCTATGTGTCATTCTCATATCTGCAACGTTCGCTCAGTAATATGTTACCCTGACAATCTAGAAAATTCACACAGTTACAACCTTTTCAACTGCATAGTGTTCACATATCTTTATTAGTTTCCATAAACCTTCAATAGAATGACTTATCAATGTTATATCATCAGTAAAATTAAAATTATTAAGAAATGGCAAATTTCGTGTCAAATGTAACCTCATGCGACATTTGACCAACTTAGGGTTTAACTCGTCTATATTATATATATATATATATATATATATATATATATATATATATATATATATATATATATATATATATAGTGTAACTCATGGTACATGATTTTATTTAATTTTTGTACTTTTCTATTCATGGCTGTAAAGTGCATAGAAATCTTTAGTCAGATTTTGTCTACGTGACCCGAGTCTGTTAAGGGCGTACAATTACATGAGATCTATAAATAGATACTCACGTATGTATTGACAATTACTAATAATAATCTTAAGAATAGGACCTAATAACGTCTTTGGCTTACTTTTTCATTGGCTAATGAGGTTTCGACTATTCTAGAAGAATTCAGTAACTTCCCAATTGTTGGGCTACCGCCAGATCACATGAATGGGTAATTTCGAGGCAAAATGATTAGTAAGATCCGTCACGTGGGGTATGTTGTGAAATATAGTCGTATTGGAAGGTGCATACAAGGAAAGAACTGAGTAATCAGATTCATTCAGATATTGGAATCATCCTCATTTCTTTTGTTCCTGTTGTAAGTCTGCAGATGTGTTTCATGTTGCACTTAGATATTATTCGAGAGGGAAGAAAAAAGATGTTTGGACTGTACAATTGAAATAGACAGTGTTCATTTTTGGACTATAATATTGTTCTGGGACTGTTGTGAATTATTCAAAAGAGTTATTGACGACTCCATCTTGAAAACGTCACAATGCTTGGCGAATCAGAACACTTCCGGTTTTGGAATTTATACGGAATTTTCATTCTTTTGGACTTTCTTTAACCTTTATCGGTATTATTTTGGATTCACTTCGTAATACATGTAAGTTCCTCTCACAATTTCATTTATAACTTTGATAATTAAATTTGGTAAGTTTTACAAAACTTACTGGTTTGCTTCTTTCTTTTACTAGTTTATGACCATAAAGCCGTAATAGAAAAGAGGGGCTCGTTCGGGACGACGAATTTTAGAAATATTTCAGAGAAAACCAACAAACTTTCATGATGCCATCTAAAGCAGAGAACTTTATTTCAAATCCTACCTAGAAACGGTTAGAGTTCTTGCAAAAGACTGAATTGCTCCAACTTATCAGACTGGTTGGAAGGAGGCCGTTTTATACGTTTTCCGACTCCAAAACGTGATTTGGAAAAGGTGAAACGATGGATCAAAGCGTGTGGTCGACCGCACGAACAACTTAATATCTCACGAATAAACCAACACAAGGCCGTTTGCTCAAAGGTAATTCAATTTAGATTTCACTAAGGTAAATAAGTATAAGTAGTATTCTAGAAAATAATGTTAAATAGAAAAAGATCTAAAACATATTTCGTAAGGCTGGTTTATGCAATTGTTGTTGTTGTTATCATGGGTTAACTACATTTTTTTCAGTACACGATAGGCTATACATGGCGGCCAGGTTTATCTGGTGGATGAAAGACCCGGGAAAAGCCACAGACTCAAGGGAAGCTGCTAAGAAGTTTTCCTCATACCCACATTGGCTGAACCTGAGATTGGAACCTATGTGGACGTAGGTGATATGGCAGTGACCAGTAAAGGTAAGAGCCTTTGACCACTCGGGCATCCAGGTCACCTTGTAATATTTGTGCTTTAATTATAAGAATACATTTATCCCCTATCACCACCCTTGATATTTTAATCTTGTATTGCAGGAATTAACAACAGGTTAATACATCAGGTTATTATCAGTGCATGTATAATGGAGCATATATTTATGTTATGACTAGGTCATGAATAAGAATAGAATAGGAATTCTTTATTTCAGACTATATTGTCCATACATCTAAATTAAAATATAGATATAAAATGTTTCTTTGCTGATATTAATATAAATGTCAGATTTACTTTGCTTGTTTGATTGTCATATAATGCATTGTTTTGTAAATATACATATTTTTCAGCACTTTGTTGGAGGAAATGGACCAACTGATAATTACCCAGACCCCATTCAAGCTGATGGTTCACATACTATGCCAGCAAGAAAACTTCCAGTGAAGAGAGCTTCTTCACAACAAAATGAAACCAGTCAACATAAACGCAAATGCCTGCATTTGGAAGAAAACACAACTATGTAAGGGCCAAGTAACTCACAGAATATGTCTAGCTTTATTCATCTTTTACATATAAAATTTAACAAGTTTAATTTCAGAATAAATTCAGACATTAATATTAAAGTAGATATGCAAAGCTAGCAAGTTAATAAAGTGATATTGTCTGAAAAGTATTTCAATTATATTGCTTATACTTCACAATTATATATATATATATATATATATATATATATATATATATATATATACATGAAAACTGCTTGTTGACTAACATCATTGTGTATAAGTATTTATTTCTTACAGATTGAACAGTCCAGATATGAATTATGAGTCAGGGGTGTCTACACAGATTGAAGACCCATGTAAGTCTTTTAATCACTTATTTTGAAGATTGCAGATATGGAATTGCATAATCTCTGTAAAATTCAGCTAATTTTTGTAACATTGAAGTCATAAATGGAATGTCTGGTTTAATTCTTTCCACATACATATCCTCCTGTGTGTACACAATGAACTCACAAAATTCACAACCTGTAACCATAAGTTGGCCTTGAATCTGTGCATAGTAACTATGTGTTTTCTTTAATGATACATGCTCATCCTTCTGTAAATAGAAATCTGGTATATCACTGCATGCTTTTTCAATGGTCAATTTTCTAGCAGAGAAGGGACATTTAATTTCCACAATTCCACATACTCCAGTGTCACAGTTTCCCATCAGGCGAGGCACCCAAAAATGAAAAGTCATTATTAACCACAAAGCCACACTCATGGAAATGCCTAGAAGGATACAATTCAAGACACTTCTCTTTAGCAGTTTTCTCATGTCTTTTACCATATTCAAGAGCTTTGGCTTTCACATCATTTTCTGAAAATAAACTGTTAATAAACTTTTCATCGGTTTAGATCTCCTTGTTATTACTTTTCCAAAATTAGATGCTGTAAGTCTGTTTTTTCTCTCATGAAACCAGTGATCAGATAAGGCCTGCTTTCTTGTCTGTACCTCAGTGTCACATGGATTTATGCACTTTGTGTTCTCATTGAGTGGTTTGAACTCCTTTGGTAAACACACAGGAGAAGCCCTTGTCACAGATGTATTACCAGTCTTGAGTTATTTGTGTAGTTTCTCTCAGGTACTTTGTCTGAAATGAGGAAAAGAAATACTTTTCTTATTTTTTCAGGGATATCAGCAATGGATATGTTAGCAGCTGCAGCTGAGAATCAGGATCTAAGACTCAAATGGTCCAATAGTTCAAGAGAGATACAAGAACTTTAACTTAAAGTGTCATCAAAAGATAAAGAAATTCAACATCTGAAGAAAATAATTGCCAAGAAACAAACATTGAGTGTAGCAATTGTGAAGGATAAAGAAAACACACTGACAAATCTGTTTAAATACTATACAGGAAACACATACATAAGATTTTTAGCTTTACTGGTCTTTCTAGCCCCTATAGAGTGTCCAGTCAAATATGGACCAGGACGAAGGGATACAAAAAGCCTTAGTGAGGAAGATGGACTGTTTTTAACAATATGTAGGCTTATGCATGGTTCTGATAAAAGATTTGGCCACACGGTTTGGACTCGCAGCACAGTCAGCTAGTGTTGTGTTTAACACATGGCTCGATCTTTTGTATTTAAAACTTGGCCAGCTTTCAATTTGGCCACATAGAGATACTATAATAAATAACATGCCATCAGAATATAGGAAAGATTTTCCCACTACTGAAATTAAAACTCAAATTCCAAGTGCATTTTGCCTACAGAGCCAGTTATATAGTGATTATAAAATCTGCAATAACTCTAAAGGGTTTGATAGGTTGTGATCCTAATGGTTGTGTAATGTTTGTTTCAGAATAATTTACAGGATCAATTTCAGATAAATCTATCACAGAGCAATCTGGTTTTTATGGTATGCTTAAAACACTAAAATCAATTGGTTATATTAAAGAAGGAGATGCCATAATGGTAGACAAAGGTTTTAACATTGCAAAAGAAATACACGAACTCGGTTTGAAAATAAACATTCCACCATTCGCATCGTCAAGTAGGCAAATGACAGCTTCTGAGACACTTTTGACTAACAAAATTGCCAAACATAGGGTACATATAGAATGTCTCATATGTAAAGTTAAAACGTACAAACTTTTATTACACTGTATTCCTACATCTTTGTTTCAAAAGGCCAACAAAATATGGACAGTGTGTTGCCTTCTAACACTTTTTCAAGATGTATTTGTTAAGGATGAACACTGAATATACTATGATTGGATAGTACCTGATATGATAATATTGACCCGACCTGCACGTCTCCTAGAGGTGTTGATACCTTAAGAATTTTTGGTGCAATTCTGCACTCTAGGGGTGTTCCCTTCAGACTAGAGAGATGAGACATGTCCCTTTCATCCACTTTTGGTTCTCTATATGTAAATGAAATGTAATAAAATAATCGTGTTAAACAATGTTGTTTCTGTGTTAGACATCTATAATTTTGGCACATATTCTCAATGCACACCTTATTACTTGTTCTATTCGATGACATTGTATTGTACATTTACATGAATATTCCTATTACGTATCAATTCAAGTATGTTGCATCAGCATGATGAATAAAAACAAAGTATTAAAGCTATATTGTTTGTTGTGTTTATTTTAATCTGGAAGTAATAAATAGTTAACTCAATGTTACATCTAAAATAAGATTTTAAACAAGTATTTCTGTTGGTAAATAATTTATATTTTAAATTCATACTTTGTGTTTATATCTGTCTGGCAAACCACTGGCTTCCTTTTCTTACTCTCTGTCGGTCTAGCAACCATGACATGGTTAAGTGGCACTGGTTTTATTTTCGATCCCCTTGGCACATGCCATTGCTGAGGTATGCTTGTGCAGCTCAACTGGTCAGGAACAGTGGTGAAGTTATGTAGTTTGAAACCCTGTAGGGACTTAATTAGCCCTACTACATGGGAGCAATGCCCACTTACCCTGCAACAATAAATTTTTCACATATCATACACATTAATTAGTAAAATAAATGTTATCGGTGTACATATCTGAAACATACTGCTTACAGCACTCTGTGAAATGCCATAGGAAGTGTTTACACATTATTAATTAGGTTTACAAACAACGTGTGTCAAAGTTACAATTTTGATAATTAGTAAATCATCCCAGTGACATAAATAAAAATAAAACATGTCAGATACTGTTTTTTGTTCGTCTTCAGTGCTGCTGCCTGAGATTCCTGATGTATGTGAGCTTAGTATTCTAGTATACTGTATGTCAGCATGGTCATGTAAGTGAATTTACTCATCTGAAATTAAATATTAATTTTTCTAAAAATTAATAGTAATATAGTTTAAGCAAAGTCTATTCAATCCTGACTAATGATGGCTTTGCACCTTAAATGTCATCACAAAGTTTCCAGAGGCCATCCATGTATCACATCGCACACCGAGGGTGATCAAACAAGTATGATGATGGGGGTTGCAGTATTTTAAAAAAATGTGATGTCACAAAACCAACACCAGCACCATCTACCAAAGACATAATTTAGAATGCAATGTTGTATTGTTTCTCTAATGCAAAGGGATTTCAAACCAATTTTAATTTTGACAGTTTTTATTGGTTGGGGTGTGTGAAAGGTTTGTGACGTCGTACGATGGGGCTGAGCTTTTGTGACGGGGCCGGGGCGGGGTTTAAAAAAATCCTCCCAAATTGCGTGAAATCGTATATGAATGACCCCAGACTAAAATTATTGATCACTGTGGACATTTACAAAAGGTGACCAGGTACTAAGCTGGGTCAAGAGAAAAGGACCTCATGTGAAATCAGGGTAACTAACAGGATAATAAAATTTTTATTTTCAACAGCTGCAGCTTTCATTGTGAGATTACAGCACGCTAACACCTTTAGGTTGACCTCATCCAAATGCATCCATTACGTAATTTAACATTTGTTTATGCCAATGTACATCTCGAACAGTGTGCATATTATGACTTTCTAAAGGAATATGGATGTATGAAGATCCTAATAAAGTGAATTCTCGCCAATTTAAAGCATTTGCAATCAAATCGTAAAAAATAACCCACATTACTGAAATGGTCGGTACCGAACGTCTACATGACCTGCATGACTTATACTGTAACAGTTGACATTACTTCAGGGTATTAAAATGCATGTTCAAACATTAAAAGTAGTTCATAAAAAATACAAAATATATTAAATCTTACCCCGCTTTACATGAACAGTATGCATCTTCACACTTTTCCTCGGTAATTTCGATGTGCAGACGGTGCGGAGGCTGGTTCTTCTTCATAGATGGTCAGCATCTCGCTTCTATGCGAATCGTATTTTCAAACTCCAAAACTTTGATCTCGTGTATATATCCTTGCGTAAAATAGTTCAAACCCTTCTGCAACACTTTACTGGAAAGTTTATCATGATCAGGAAGGTATTTAAGTGAAATGTTATCGGGAATACGCGAGAGAGAATCTGACATGGTGCCTGTATGCTGTGATGATTCAGCCATTTTAACGGGAAGCTTGGGGTACCTAGTAACAGTCTCCAAGGGGGCGGGCCTTATCTACTCATTTCGGATCTATGCATATGATCTTTCATAGGCAAAATCGTCTTTGTTTAAACAAGAAATAAAAAATATATTTGGTTCAATATTTGGTAGATCAAATTATTTTGGATTAAAGTGCGTTGGTTTGATTAATCTTCATCAGGCTCTAACTTGCAAGTTATGGAATTGAAATTAAAATACAAGAATGAAATGAAGTTAAGACTGCCTGAGATGGAAAAAGAAGAAAAAGACAAGGAAACGAAAATGCAAATGTGGTTAAAAGAAAAAGAGATAAATTTAAATGTAGTCAAGCCATGCAAATTAAATTGCAAATTCGGACACAAGAATAAGAAATGGAAATGCAAATGAAATTTAAAGAATTAGAACTGGCAAGCAGATAGCCCACCACTCATGAAAGTTCAAGTTTTGATGTTATAAAAAGTATTATATTAATATCTCTTTATTAAAAGAAGATGCAGATCAATATTTTTCACATTTTGAAAAAATAGCCTAGAATTCAAAATGGCCTAGAGAGTACTGGACTTCATATTGCACTGTCAGTAGAAGCATGTGCTGATTATTGTTTGGTCAACGAATGTATCTGAAGGGTTATGAGTTGGTACCAGAGGCATATCGACAAAGGTTTCGGAATTGCAAAAACGAAAATAGCCAAACCCATGTCGACTTTGCTAGGGAAAAAAACAACTATATGACAGGTGGTGTGCATCTAAGCAGATTAATAAAGATTGTGACAAATGTAGACAACTTATATTAGTCGAAGAGTTCAAGAACTGCGTCCATAGTGACGTCAAACGCTACCTTGATGATTACAAGACAGATACTTTAGAAAACGTTGCTCGTACAGCAGACGAATATTCCTTGGCTCACAAAGTTTCATTTGTTAATAAATTTTCCTCTCAGTAGATGGTTAAGAGGAAACGAAATCATTCTCAAGCAAGTACTTACAAATTTCAATCTGGTAAATCTAATAAGAATCCAACATCTGATTAGATTAATCAGAAATCCTTATCACTTCCTACGTGCACTTACTGCAAGAAAATAGGGCATATTATTTCTGATGGCTTCAAATTAAAAAATAAGCAACAAAATAAAGACAGAGCTGTTCCAGATGCTCTTGTTTCCTGTGGATCAAGGTCGTGGTCATGTATTGGAAACAATACATTTGTTGGGTCAGACAAACCCAGTCTGATTCTATATTGAAGAATTATTAACCATTTATGTCGAAAAGTTCTATATCACTTATTGGTGATTCGACCAATCCCATCCGTATTAACGTATTAAGGGATACGCTAGCTTCTTGTAGTTTTGCATTTGGCTCAGAAGTCTTCAAATTCCTCTCTATAATGTTAATTTAACATCAGACTTAGTTTCAGGGCCAGTGAATATTGGTGCTGTGAATTCTTTGCCCATTAACGTGTTCATTTATTGCTAGGTAATCACCTAGCTGGAGATAAGGTTATGGTTAATCCACTTGTAACTGACAAGCATTGTTTGGATCAAAAACTTTATCTTATTTAAAATGAAATCCCTGATTTATACACTGTTGATGCAGTTACTAGAGCTATGACAAAACACGTCTTGAGAATGAAGTTGATTAGAAGTTATTATTTTAGCTGACACATTTCCAGGTATTGTAGATCTTGTTTTGTTTGTCAATTGGCCAGTTTTGGTTCCTTTGAACAATCTTTGGACGTGTCGTCCATGGACCATTGGAGTTGTTAATAATAGTAAAACCTCTTTTAACAGACGATTCCAACATTAATCTTTCAGATTATGTCTCTGATTGTGAAGTTGTAAGATATAATCTTCGGTCTGCTCATTCAAAAATACAATTAAGACAAGTCAAAACTATAAAGGTAAGACCTTTTCGACACGACGATAAAGTTCTCTCTTGCCAATACTTCAAAATCCTCTTCAGGGTAGATATTCTGGTCCTTACAAAGTTAGAAAGAAAGTGATTTAAATTATGTGAACACTCCTGGGAGGTAGAAACAGAAATAGCTCCGTCACCAATTATATAAATATATTCAGGGAGTATGTTGATCGAGATAGCTCTTTAAATCATTCAGTAAACTGAATTGATCCTGTCCCTAACAGTGTCGATTTAAATAATGACGTACAACCGGATTGTAGTTACTTTGTTTTAAAAAGTCGTCAAACGTCCGAAATATTAAACAATCTGGACAATAAATGTTCACATCTACAGCCACCGGAAAAGAATGAGTTAAATCGGCTGAAATATGAATATAAGCACTTGTTCCCCAATGTTCCAACTCGAACAAACAAAATCCATCATGATGTTGTTGTTGTAGATTCCAGGCCTATAAAACTGCATCCTTACAGGATGAATCCTCTCAAGCAGGAATGTTTAAAAAATTTTGAGTTGAATACCTGTTGGAGAATTACTTTGTTGAACCACGCTAAAGTAACTGGAGTTCGCGATGTATGATTGATCCGAAACCAGATAATTTTTTCCGTATGAACATTGACTACAGAAAAGTAAACAGTGTCACCAAACAGACTCATTTCCAATTCGAGGTATTGATGGATGTGTTGACAAAATAGGAAATGCAAAATATGCCACCAAGTTTACTTGTTAAAAGAATTCTGGCAGATTCCACTTACAGATAGAACAAAAAAATTTTCGGCCTTTGCAATTCCAGATCGACTCTACCAACACAAAGTGATACCATTTGGTATGCAAATTCTCCGTCTACATTCCAGCGCTTAATGAACATGATACCATTTGATGTAGATGGCTGTGATGCATACATCGGTGACGTCGTTATTTACAGCGATTCTTGGAAAGATCCCCTCGAATATATACTGAGACTTTTTGTTCACTTGAGAGAGGCAAATTTGACAAGTAATTGATGTAAAGGTGAGTTTTGCCGAGTTTGTGTCACATTTTTAGTACATATTCTGGGACGTAGTCAAGTCAAGCCTGTAGAAGCTAAAGTTAAAGCTATCTCCGAATTCCCTGGACTAGCAGTAAAAAGCAACTGAAGCGATTTTTGGGGATATTATCGGAAATGTTGCTCCAATTTTTTCCATAATTGCTGAGCCCCAGACAAATTTATTAAGTAAAGAGATCAAATTTTACTGGTCTGACAAATATCAGAAGGCATTCAATAAATTAAGGCCCATATTAAAATGTGCACCAGTTCTTTCAGCTCCAGATTTTAACCAATCGTCTAAGATGTATGTTGATGCTAGCGATGTAGGGGTTGATAGCCTATTAATTCAGGAAGATAAAAGTTGTGTGGATCATCCAGCATGTTATTTCTCTAAAAAACGTTAAACAAGCACCAGAGAAACTATTCCACTATCGAAAATGAGTGTTTGGCTTTAATTGTGACTTTACAACACTCTGAGGTGTATATTTATTCTGCTATTCATCCGATTATTGTATTTAGTGATCTCAACCAAATTACTTTCATTAACAAAATGGAAAATAAAACTCAGAGATTGTTGAGATAGAGATGATGTCGCAAGAATACATCATCGATATTATGCACATCAAGGGAAAAGAAAATTTAATCGCAAATGCAATTTCACGTGTATAGGAGTTTCATATTGCTTTTTTTGGTATACATATCGTTATACATCTTCCTGTGGAATGTCATTATTAATAATTGTGTGTTTGATTAATATGGATAAAGAAAGCTTTATTGCAAAAATCTTCTTTTTTTATGTGGGAGGTGTTATGTATATCATATGTTTTTTGTTACTCGTCCTCGATGATTGTATTTAATTTTAGTATTTTTTTATTCATCGTTGTAAATTGTACAGAATACCTTTAGTTAGATTTTGTCTAAGTGACCTGAATCTGTTTAGAACGTAAAATTGCATAGAAAAAAATGAGTAGTAAGTTCCGTTCCGTAGGCTATATTGTGGAATATAGTCGCAATAAAAGGTGTATCTAAGAAAAGAACTGAGCAAGCAGATGCATTCCTATTTTGGAGCTATCCTCATTCTTGTCTTCCTGTTGTAAGTCTTCAGAAGTGTTTAATGTTGTATTCATATATAATTCGAAAAGAAAACATTTCTTTGGACTGTACAGTGAAAATAAAAGAAAACCTCGTTAATGGGACTGTAATATTATTTTAGAACTGTTATGAATTATTCAAAGGAGTTCTGGAGGAAGCCATCTTGACCAGTGCATTTCCGGTTCTAAAATTTATATGGAACTCTTCATTGTTTTGGACCTTCATAAAACTTTTTCAGCATTATATTGGATTTACTTCATAATACTGTACGTTCCTCTCAGATTTTCATTTCTAACATTAATAATTAATTTATGTTGTAAGGTTTACAAAGCTTGTTGGTTTTGTTGGTTTTGCTTCTTTGTGTTACTTGATTTATGAGCAGCAGCGGGGGAGAGGGGTGAACCCTACAACGTTTGGAGCAGTCCTTATTTGAAAATAAGGCTTCCTACGAAAACAAAAATACAAGGTCACCGAGGTCTCTAACCGACCGAAGTCTCTCTCTCTAATTGGCTTATTTTATATTTGACGCTTGTATTTTTGTGTTTTCGTTTACCTACCAGTTTGTCGTCACCTGTGTGTGTACCGCGAGCGGTCCCTTACCTGTATACATGGCCCATGCTATTGGCTGATCAGGCCAAGTGTGGTGCTATGTGCGTCAAGAAGGGCGACAACTGCTGCGGCCTTAACGAGTATGTGTGATGTGTTGACGGCGAGTGAGTGGAGAGGGATAAAAAAAGGTGACAGAGTATGGTGTCTCAACCAAAACTTTTATCGAGATCAATGTGATATCGCGACCGAGGATCATGTAAATTTATCGTGATCAATCCATGTGGGGAAGCTTACGCGTACGAGAAGAAGTTTTTGCCGTAATCATATCCGTGTCCCCTGAACACCAAATCTGATGGCTGTTTCTTAGTGTGTGGGTATCAACACCATTAAAGACAACCAGAAGATTGTAGGTATATCTGATCACTGTGTATATCGCTGAGTAACATATATAATATCGGTGTTTTTGTGTCTGCCTCAGGAAAATATTCGAGTTGGATTTGATTCTTTGTTCAGCATCACATCATCGTATACTACAAGATTATTAATATGTCCATCGAGGTCATCTACAGATGGAGCTTCATCAATATCGGTGATAAAATCAATAATATCATTACCGTCTTCATCCGACGACTTCACTTCTTTAAAATCTTTAACCACATCGTAGGATCGCTGATCATCTACAGATGGTGCCACTAAATACAATTTATCCCACTTGAGAATCTCATTAGATTAAGCAACATATGCGTCTTACCAGACCCAGATGGACCTATGATAATTGCTCTGATAGAATTTGGTAGCTCTGGATGATGCATGATTGGCTCTTGCTTTCGTGTCGATGAGAAATCAAAGATATCCATGTTATATACATATAATAAATAATATGAATTTATATTGTGTTCGATGCAGAGCACCCAGCTCCAGCAGTGGATTAATAACAATAATAACAACAAATAAAAAGCGTGCGCTTACAGGCAAATGTAAAATGTGGTACAAGCAAATACAGATTTATCTCCCACTTGACTGATGTCAATGGTGGTGATATCGCTGCTTTACTGGGAAAATTACCAGGAGCTCCATGGGCTAAGTATCCTGGTGAACAACAGTTTCCTGGATATAATTATTGTGGTCCTGGGACCCGACTTGATATCCGACTTGACGAACGAGACCAACTAAGACCTGGAGAGTATCCAATAAATGCGATTGAATCAAGCGTGCCGTGTTCATGATGACGCGTATAAAAATTAAGATCTGCAACAACGACATGTTGAAGACGTGAAGTTGATTCATACTTTAAAGTCTGTAAAAAATATATCTCTCAAAGAATCACTAGCTAATTTGCTGGTAAGATCTGCGATGAAAGGTAAACTAGTGTTCGTCGGCCGATTATTATTATAATAATGAAATCGATTTATTATAGCCCAAGAGGATACTGGAGGGGCAGAGCAGCGATTAGCAAACTTGCTGATGAATAAATGTCACACGTTATGTTGCCGCAAATTGGTTAGCACAACAGGCAATATGGCAAATTTATCTACCACCACCTAACAAAATTCAGTACGCACATTTTGATGTCAGCGCTCCCAATCAAGTTCATCAGGCAGATATTTTGTTTTTTGTTTTTACCACATGATACTATTAAAACTGGCAGACGTCAATCGCGCACATACAAATACGCGTTGACTAGTTGACGTTGCAAGTAGGTACAAAGAAGCAAAACCACTATTAACAAAGACAACAACTGAAGTTGCATCTGCGTTTGAATGATTTTATCAACGTAGACCTTTGCAATGGCCACAGCTACTACAGGTTGATCCTGGCAAGTAATTTCTTGGTGCAGTAACATGATGAAACAACATAACGTCAAAATCAGACGAGGGCACACCGGAATTCATCGCGATCAGGCAATCGTTGTGCGATTTAATCGAACACTTGCTGAGCGATTGTTTGGATATCAATATGCGCAGGAAATATCCCTAAACAAACTTCAGAAAGACAAGAGATCTCTTGAATGGATTGCAAGACTACAAAGTGTGATAGCTGCGTTAAATAATGAAATTTCTCGTGCAACTTCTATGAAACCCATCAATGTGATTACAAAAATCACATACCAGTACAACGACGTGACTCATTCTCAAAACAACCAGTACTAGTTAATGTGACTGCAAGATATATATATATATATATATATATATATATATATATATATATATATATATATATATATATATATATATATATATATACGAACCTGGTGAACTTGAAGGGGATAAAAAAAGAGCTACTGACCCAGCCTGGAGTGCATCCGCACACAAACTTTCCAGCGTGGTAAGATCCATGGGTAGACCTGCAACTGACAGACTAGATTCAACTGCTCCTCAACGTGTATTTGTACGTGAAGAATTACAAGTAATTCTTGAAGATACACAATTACCACCGCCTTCACTTCTGTGAAAGCAGGATACCAGCGCTCCGACGTCGATTACATTCAAGACAGGTCAACATCACATATTCGCGTGTATGGACAAAACTTCCATTAATTCTATCCACGGTAAACTTTCGCGGGTCATTAAAAGAATATTGCCACAACATTACTGTTTTACAGCAAGCACAGTGACTATTTTGTTGTTGTTTCAGCGTCATGATCAACTTAATATCGAGGTCTAAGTCTCGGTTACTTTTTTTGTCAGCTCGCTGATAACCAGATAATTTTTTCTTTACTATATTATCGCAATTGCTAGCACTGGTTTCCTGAGTCATTGTGCAGTCTATGATAACCCTCCGTAGCTGAGACATTCTTCTGACTCTCGACACTGCTAGATAAACTAAATTTGACCATTCGATCCGATCTTCGACAATCCAGATATTTATATCGGAAAAAGTTAATCCTTATGATGAATGAATGGTTATAGCATATCCTAGAGTAAACGGAGATTTATCCATCGTTAACGCGCTCTCAACAGCACTCATAGGAACCAAAACAATATTATTAAGAAAGAGTTTTTGTTCCTCATTAATTCCAGGAATCTCACTTTCAATATTTTGTTTGCGTGTATCTGCTGGTCGATAACACAATGGCACAGGTAAATCTGAAAAGTTTTCTTTACGTTGAATTACTGTTGAAGTGTATCACGACCTATCTTTCGACTTGCAACTATCAAATCAGCAGTCCCCCATAAATTCCAAAAGTCAATCATCACAGTCTTTGGAATTACTTAGCGCGTTATCTCACATTGAATCTTATCTGGCTGCAGTCTGATTAACTTTCTAAACTCTTTCAGCTGTTCATCAATAGCTCTATGATCATCAAGTATTTCCTTATAATAGTCTACCAACTTTTCAGCCATTCATGCGAAGATGATCCAACAAAGGGTGGTGGTTGATCATGATCGCCACACATGATAACAGCAGCAATTCTCGTCAAGAACCAATCAAGAAACATTTTTAATACCTCCACAGATACCGTGCATATCTCATCCCAGATAATAATCGTAGGAATATATTTCTCACCCATTCGCTCAGGAGTCCATGTATTTCCTTTCCATCTAAAGAAGCTGTGATAAGTATGAGATTTAACTCCTCGTTCGCTCATTTCTCTGGCATGCCGGTGAGTCGGAGTTAGTACAACCATATAAAAATTCCTAAATAATTCAATCTGACGTGTTGTTTTATCAGAACCTCCGGGTCCATTGATATAAACAGTCTTATGTCTAGCCACAGGATCATATACCGATGGTGCTGATGAAAGTTTTGACATCTGTGTATTTTTGTAATATGTTTCCTTAGATTCAACGTCGACAGATTCAGAATAATTGTGTATACATTTTCGCTTTATTCTCCATTCGCCCCATGATGCAATTGTTTTAGCAATCCTGTACTTTTTTATTGATATAAACTGAATCCGTAGCGACTCTAACCGCGGTATCAGGAAATCTGTTTATCACCGATAGTAAGTTTATCGAAACGTACGCGAGCATAAAAGATCTTAAACGAGTAAACTGTGGTGAGTAACTGTCAGTATAGCTCACAATTGTAATTAATTTAGGTCCGTGCAATAAGTATTATTCCGACTTATAAATGTGCACCTCTCTGTTGTTTCAGCAATTATGAAATCAAGTTCAGCATCGTCGATAATTAATCTTGTAGAATGTCGTTTATGATCATATGATCGACCTTGTGTAAATTTACCAATTATTTTTCTGCCAAGATCTTTTGCAAATTTATTTTCGAGATATGTATCGTCCGGATTTTCATCAGGGGAATATTTCATCTGTTGTGGTAACCAAACTTGTTTCTGTGGACGATATGATATAATTGCTTCACTTACAACCAACAGTATCAATATTTTTACATCAAGCATATATCGTAATGAAACCATTGGAGCCCAACCGCGTTCGCTAAAATGTTTTTCAAACCAAACAGCAACAACCGAATGAAGCTTTGTCGATGCAAACTCGAATGACTCAATACATGCAAATCCAGTTAAGTCAAAATATGGTAAGGGTCCATTTATCGTAACTCTGGTCATCTCGTGTATTGGATGTCCAAATCGCTTGAAATACTCAGAACATTCACCCGCTTCAAGAAAACTTCCAGGATAACATGCAACCATATCAACTGAGATAACATCCTTATAATCGTATTTAATATTCCACAATCCGCTGTGTCCGTATTCGACACAACTGTGTTGTTTATCTTCAAGAAATTCCAACCGTGTTGGGCTCCATGAATTTTCTTTCTAGGCAACGTGAGCAGCAACTGACGGAACGGTGAAGCAATCACTGAGTAATCGTTCCATAACGTCAGTATTGTTTGTGTATTTCAACACAAGATTTTTCATTTCGTTATAAAGAGATTCTGCACGATACATATCTCCATTTGGCCGTACAAACTGATCATAGTTCACAGATTCTGAACTTTGAAACAGCCACACGAATACAGGGTCACTCTTACTGATATTTCTGATAAAATCAAACATATCACAGTTATAAAATTTAACTGCTCTATTTCGTGGAAATAGTGTTATGTCCGAAGTCCACACGTGTGCATTATGATCAACAATCTCTATCGAAGCTCCATTTTTTTATATTTCGATTCGTACAAAATCTCACCGGTCAGCGTCTTCACCTTTACTGGAAATCTTAATCTTTTTCCAGTTCAGCAACGGCTTTGATAGACGCTCCGGTATCTTTAATTGTTTCTACCCACTTATTTAGTGTTTTACGTCGTTAATCCGTTAAACTCATTCCTCGTTTCGCGTTTCTAAAGTGTTCTATAACCCGTTCAGCAACACAATTCAAGCGAGAAATTTTCATCGGCATGAGGTCATCAACGCTAGGTTTATCAATCAGCGGATATATCGTATAAACAACTGCCGTCACAGGATATGTTCGCTCATAATAAGGTCTATCAATTCCAATCAGTATTCCTGTTTTTTGAATTTTTACTTAACGTGACAATATTTCCAGCGTGTTGTAATCGAACAGGATCACGTTTGTCACGGATAATCCAGATGTCATCTACCGCGGCGGAATCTACTGCTACGATAAATTTTATTCTAAAAATATATCTTTGTTCGTCGAGATAATTAATAATTTTCCTTGCTCGCTTGTGATTCATTGTAGCATCGACGTCTTGCATAATTCTGAATGTTGACCACACATCAGCCAAGCTCGGATAATCTCGGAAATGATTCAAGCAAATAATAATTATAAGTGGTTGATGATTGGTTCTGCAACTCCTTGTAATCTGGCTTGTGTAAATGAATTCTGTTGATATCACACACAGAGCGTGCGACGAGCAAGTATAGGACCAAAGCCGTGTTTAAAGTGTATTGTCGGAGTCAGGGGTGAAACTCCGTTGTGTGTAGAATGCGGGATTAAAAAATACAGGGCTTTAAAACGGTATTATGATAAAAGATAATGCCGGCAACAGCGTTCCAGGTAATGAATCTCCTATAAAACGCCGAAGACTATCTCGCTAGATTTTTACGCTAGCAGCATGCCACATATTTTTTTCTAGTAATAAAATAATAATTTAGACAAATAATATTACTATATAAATGGAACAAGGAGAATTCGTAACACATCCTATCATCAGGAATTATGAGGCATCTCGTGCTAGTGTAATTTGGCACAGTCGACTAAAAACAACCCAATCGGTTCTGTTAATAATGCTGGTCATCTCATATTCCGTGCTGGAAAGAAATATATCTTTTTGTCACAAATTTAATATATGAATGTTTTCACGGACTGATCAAAGATGGATTTGTGACTGATCACATCAACGGCAGAAAACTTGATAATTCGTTGGGTAATTTACAGGCTATTACACAGAGTCAAAAATGTAAACGTGGAGGTACTGGTAAGCACAAAAAATTGCAAGAGCAGTTATATATATGAACGTGGAGACGAGCAAAAATAACAATTTCAATCGATGAATGCAGCAGGCAAATATTTTGATGTTTGCAGCTGGTCTATATACCATGTCGCAAATAATATAACCATATCATTATTTTGAAAGAAATATAAACAAAAAATAATATTTCAGTACATCCTGACAGACGCCGCCACTCCTGAATCTACTTTGGCTCATTCAATTGTATACTTGATGATGGGAGATAACTCTGTCTCCGGTATGGTGATTAAACAGTAACTTAAGACGGCCCCGGATTATTTTTTTGTTGTTGTGGCTCACATTGTATTTCTTGTCCCCCTTGACTCTGTCAAGGACTCTGTCTCTGACAAAGTCAGGGTGTGTGTTTACCCCTCTTTCTTGTATGTTACATGTCCCTGGTCCTTGACAATTCAGAGGACAGATAAGCCACGCCCACTTGCATGTAATTCAGATAAGCTATTTTTATTTTTCCGGGTATAGATAGTTCACGAACGACGTCTGGCAGATTTACCGTAGACTTGAATATTCCACACTGCACTTAAATGATAATATGCCTCAACTATACAACAAAAACTGTAACATTGTGATTTATAAGTTGACTTTGCTTCAGTACATGCCCTGTTAAAAATGGTAAATTTTGGTGATCGCTTGCCAGGTTGCCCGTTATCCTGGGAAAATCGTCTGCTAGTGACCTTCTATAGGTAACTTCATAATAATGTCTCAAACATAATCGTAAGAATGATCTGTGGTCTACCGCTAACGCGGAGGATTTTCATACTCGACGTATGGAGTTCGAATCCCGTGCCTGACAAATTTGTCGACGGTGGGCGATAATCGCATTTTCATTAATAATTGGGGGCTCCAGCCTAAGGAGAAATTCAACAGAAAATAATAATTAAAACTAAAATTCATGCACACCCTCCCACCATGTTGAACAATGTGGTGGGTGCTATTTTGCACTCCCCGGTATTTGATTTGAGGGGAGGTGTGCACAAAATTTGAAAATCAGGAACCCCCAAAACTAGACAGTAGGAGTGATGAATCCTCGGCCTCATGAAGGGTGCCGCATAAAAAGACATTCAGAAAGAATGTCAGCCAGAAAGAAAAAAGCCTCATGAAAGGTGCCCAAGAAAAAGAACTGTCAGCAAAAACCTCATTCAGGGTGCCCAATAGAAGGAACTGTCAGCCAGAAAAGAAGCCTCAACGGCAAATACTGGCAAATGACGACCGGACCCCATGGAACTGTAAATACTGGCAAATGACGACGGGACCCATGGAACGACAGATACTGGCAAATAAAGGGACCCCATGGAGCGGCAAATTGCTCATCATTCTTACTGCCTAATTTTATTTAAAATAAGTATTTATTATGTAATGAATTCCGACAATATTAATGCAATTATATCTGAGATTAAAAAATTACATAATGATGATATAGAACTTTCTGATCAATTGGATCCTGAAAAAAAATTACAAGTGATTTTGAAATATTACTGCAACGGAAATTCGACAGAAGATGCACACTAACAGCCGAATACAGATTGATTAAATTACTCCAACAAGCAATGAAACAATCGTTACTTTATGTCGATGATGATAAAGCATACGGAAATTCGTTAAACTCGCAAAGGCGATTGAGAAAGTTAGATCAGAGTTATCACGCGAATACGAAACAAAAAAGATTGTGAGTTCACGTGTAAGACACTTGAAAAAAAATTATGTCCGATTGCAAACAATAGTACTTTTATCCTTGACAGAGTCAAGGGGGATTGTGAAAGTGAAAGTGAAAATTCTAACACCGAATAATAACGCGAGTAATATTTATTTTTATTTTTATACAGAATCAGATTATTTTAATTTTTTTATTCTTTTCATTCTGATTTAAATTATTTTAGAAGATCTCAAAAAATCAGTCAGGTCACGATCTCACATTTAAATTTATTGACAAAGATTCATTTCTTAAATCAAGAAGGTGTCCACTTTGGTCAGTAAGTCTGAAATGTATCCGTGATAATAGCGGATTATGACATGGTAGATAAACCGGATTAACAGGTACTGGCAAAATTAAAAATCTGGGGAGAGAGGACTTCAGGGGTGAGTGAATATAGGATATATCCTTGCTGTGCTTGTCTGGATTTTTCAAGATCTACTTGATAGCTGCCATCCATTGCATCACATACAAGACTGACCGCGATCGTTGGTGCAATATTCACAACACCTGGTGATATATGACGACTACCGCCGTCTGGATCATTGCTATGTTTGAGAATATCTGGAGGAGGGGATATTTTTCTCCATGCATCAAGAATTTAGGTATAGTATTCATCGATGATATCTTTGGCGTCGGCGATTTTAAATCCTGGTATAATGAAGTTTGGTAATTCTATTTCTGTAATCGCATAGTATCTGAGAAACAACTCCTTAAATGTCATTGTATTCTCATTTGGTGAAAGATCAACGAGTAGCAATCGCTGTTTCGATAATAACCCAATTGACATATCCGAGGTCGGATACAACTTGATTTAGATGTTGTATCGTTTCAGTTATTTGCTGCCTTAGATCGTCGTTTGGATATTCTCGTATGTAACTTTGAAACAACTGACGCAGTTTGTTGCGTATACGCGTGTGTTAAGGTGTAATAGCTTCGACGTATGAATTAATATATTTTTCGTCTATGATTGGCTTAATATTATAATCATAATCATAATGATAGAAAGATTTTAGCGGCATTGGAAATCTTGTACCATCAGTCGAAATAAAATATGCACCAACATCCACTGGCGCGGTAGTCTTCTCGTCGATAATAAAGCTAGCTCGCTCCAAATGCTGCCATGGACATTTTTTTCGATATTCTGGAAGGGAAGAAAATACTCGTTTATCTGCAAAGGGCTGCATATTGGGATAATTCACCTTGGGGCTTGCCCCGAGCAAATCTTGCGTAAATATCTACCACTGTATATTCACTCATCATTGGCAGCTCAGTCTCGGGAGACCATATGAGTAGCACCCTTGGAGTGTTGTCTGTCTCTGGGGTTTTGGCATCGTCTGTTGTGGCTGTGCAGACCGATGCGCGAGTGACAGTTCCTATTGCAGTTGGTGCAGACGTACTGGGTAGTCTGAGTTGCTTGGGTTGCTGCTGCACTCTTCTTTCTCTCACGTTTCTCTGCGGCCTGCTGGACTCTCCTCCCATCAGCGACTGCTATGCCCTTGCTGACCGTCAGTCTCCAGGTGCCTCGGTCCTCGGCCTGCACTTACCAGCTGTCTTGTGAAATGCCGCATGCCTTCATGTCCCTCTTGCACACATCCTTGAAGCGGAGTGAGGGGCGGCCGACTCTTCTGGTGCCAGTGGCCAACTGACCATATAGGATGTCCTTTGGCAGCTTCCCATCCTCCATGTGTCAGACGTGTCCCAGCCATCGATGGCGGCGTTTGCTCAGCAGGGAGTACATGCTGTGGATACTTGCACGCTGCAGGATCTCGCTGTGTGGGACGTGGTCTTGCCAGCTGATTTTCAGGATGCGTTGTAGGCACCGTATATGGAAGGAGTTGAGTCGACGCTGTTGCCTCATGTAGGTGCTCCAGGTCTCACTTCCATATAGGAGGGTGCTCAGAACGCAGGCCTGGTAGACTTGAGTCTTGGTGTGCACTATCAGAGCGCTGTTTTCCCACACCCTCTTTGTTAGTCAGGCCATGATGGTGTTTGCCTTTCCAAGCCTTCTCTCCAGCTCCACATCAAGCGAAAGAGTGTTGCTGATGGTTGACCCCAGGTAATAAAGTTGTTGACTACTTCCAGGGTGGCGCCGTCGATTTTGATGGAGGGGGCAGTGGTGACATCTTGCGCACTGACGTTTGTCTTTTATAGGCTGATGGTGAGTGCGAACTACTTGCAGGCATCAGCGAAACGGTCTCCCAGTCTCTGGAGGGCATCCTCGGTGTGGGTCACAAGAGCCGCGTCGTCAGCAAAGGGCATCTCCCTGATGAGTACTGACCTCACTTTGGTCTTCGAGCGCAGTCGTGCCAGGTTGAACAGCCTCCCATCGGACCTGGTGTGCAGATATACGCCATCAGTGGACGTGTTGAAAGCGTAGGACAGGAGCAGGGAGAAGAAAATCCCGAAAAGGGTTGGTGCCAACACGCAGCCCTGCTTCACCCCGCTGTTAATGGGGAAGGAGTCTGAGGAGAATCCATCATACAGGACTGTACCCGTCATATCGTTATGGAAGGAGATTATCATGCTGCGGAGATTTGGGGGGCAGCCGATCTTCCCAAGAAGTCCAAATAGGCCCTTCCTGCTGACCAGGTCGAAGGCCTTGGTGAGGTCGATGAACATCATGTAGAGTGGCTGACCTTGCTCTCTGCTCTTCTCTTGGAGTTGTCGGAGGGAGAAGATCATGTCTGTCGTCTACCTTCCTGCTCTGAAGCCGCACTGGGATTCCGGATACACGCGGTCCACCAGCAGCTGCAGCCTGTTGAGGAGGATGCGGGCAAACACTTTGCCAACGATGCTGAGGAGCGAGATTCCTCTGTAATTGTTACAGTCACTGCGGTCTCCCTTGTTTTTGTAGAGGGTCACAATGGTGGCGTGTCTTGGGGGACTGCTCCTTCCTCCCAGCAGAGGCAGAGTAGCTCATGCAGCGGCTGTAGCAATGTTGGCTTCCCACGTTTAGTGGCTTCAGGCTTGATGCTATCGCTACCTGGTGCTTTGTCGTTTGGGAGGGAGTCGATGGCTTTGTTGAGCTCCTCTAAGGTAGGCACTTTGTCGAGCTCCTCCATAGTGGGCAGTTCCTGTATGTTGCTAAGGGCCACATCGGTGACTGACGTTTCTCGGGAGTACAGCTCTTTGTAATGCTCCACCCATCTGGTCATCTGTTGCTCGCGGTCTGTGATCTTCTCTCCCGTCAGAGATTTCAGGGGGGCAACCCCTTTCACTGTAGGGCTTAGGGCCTTCTTGATGCCACTGTACATGCCTTCGATGTTTCCTGACTCGGCACTGCGCTGGATTCCTTCACACAATTGCTGCCAGTACTCGTTTGCGGACTGTCTAGCGATGCGTTGGGTGGTGCTTCGAGCTCTTCTGAGGGCAGCAAGCGTCCGTTCATTGGGGGGATTTTTTGTAAGCTATGAAGGCTTCTCGTTTGTCCACGATTACTGGTTCCATCCTTGAAAGGTGTGCGCTGAACCAGTCCTAGCTGGGATGTTCGTTCTTGCCAAACGTGGACATGGCTGTGCTATAGATGGCATCCTTCATGGCGTTCAACTTGGCTGTGGCATCGTGCTCTGGCAGGCCCTGGAGAGCCTGTTCCAGGGCAGACACATACTTCTCCACCTTGGAGGGGATAGACATCTGCGCAGTGTTGATGCGAGGGCGACCTTTTGGTTTGGAGCGGTGTAGTGTTCGTGGCTGTAGGCGCACCCTGCTGCACACGAGGGCGTGGTCTGAGTCGCAGTCTGCACTGTGGTAGCTTCTGGTGGAGAGGATGCTGTTCAGGGCAAAGCGCCTGGTGATGACCAAGTCGAGCTGGTGCCAGCGATGAGACCTGGGGTGTTTCCATGACACTTTGTGTTGTGGCTTACACTTGAAGAAGGTGTTTGTAACGCACAGGTCACGATAGGTACACAGGTCATGATAGGTGCGCAGCTCCAGCAGTCTTTGACCATTTTCGTTGGTCTTTCCAGTGCCATGATGTCCGAGGCAGGTAGGCCATGACTCGTGGTCAGCACTGACTCTAGCATTAAAGTCGCCGAGAAGGAATAGTAACTCGTCCTTAGGGCGTCCTTTGATCTGTTCGTCCAGCTGCCCATAGAACTGATCCTTTATGTCTTCTGTACCCGTTTAAAATGACCGTGGACGGCTATACCGTCTGGTGGTATACTCGTACACAACTTTATGAGGCCGCGTAGTTGACGATGACACATCGTTGAGCACAGTGAGTACTTCACGGCCACATATTGACCGATCAGTCATTGTCTGTATTGATAATGTTGAATACCAGACAGGAATGTTTTGAAGTCCGCCGATATATCTTAAAATTTTTGTTGGTGGCGCCAACCCATACGAATTGAAATAAACAACTCCACGTGGATCGATCGCGCATGCAAACCAGTGAGTACCTGGACCAGAACTTCCATCGAGATTAATAATACCGGTTTCAACACGGTTTGGTTGTTTTGGTAATTGATCATAAAAACACTTATGAAGTTTTTGATGTTTAATTTTTTTAGCAGCATCAAGTAAATCAAAATTGGACATGGGAGGCATCTTTACCGAAGTGTCCCGGGCAGTCTTAGACCTTTTCCCGTGGATTGACCGTATCATGAATGAGGGGTTCCTGGAAGTCTTAAACCAAATCCGTGAACGGATCGACCTATTGTTGCAAGTATTTAGTCCTTGGCCTATTGCTTGCCTATACCATCACAGCGGCAGTTCCAACAGCACCAAGTTCAGCTGCTTTTGCAACAGCTGGGGCTGCAGCGGCTATCAACGCTGGTATAGCTGCAAGAAGTGGAAAAATACCACCCGTCTTGGCAATGTCTTTCATGGCAGCCGCAGAAAGATTAAGTCTAACGCCGGTATTTGAAGTGCCTGAGCTGACGTTCTGTCAGTGATAGTTTATTTGAACCACCTGTGATCTGTGCTGATTTCCGAAATATTTTTATTCCACAGTTCCTTTTTGATACTGATTGTAGCTTTTTAATCTGACCAGGAGTCAGACTGATACTAACATGATGATATGACATTATAATATCATGAGCGATTTAATTACATGTTTTCCACTGGGGCATCAGTGACTCTCATTCGTGCACCAATTACCTTCAAGCAACATTGTTTTGTCTGAGAGTATAACAGCGATTGCTCTGTAATTAGCAATAACTCCTCTTGCCACGCGAGCTCGAAAGTGTGTATCAACGACAGATTGTCTGAATAAATCCAGGTGTTCCAGCGAGAAGTAATAGATCGGACACAATGTTGTAAAATGCACTTGTGATATTTGTAGACCAGAATCAACATTTTAAGCACGTCCCATAAATGTTATCAAACGATGATATGCACGTGCAACATGGTTATTCTCAAAATCAATAATATATCTTCGGATGGTTCTTGATGCCCATTTATTCTCAGTGAAACTTCAATAACACCAAGTTTGTCAAATATCATTGCACTGCGTGTTTGTGAGTTTGCTCGTTCAGTATTTTGGAAAGCAATAAATATATGTTGCGGTGCAGAGACACATTGCTGTGATGCTATCTGCCATGTGAATAAACCACTAACGTTACCTTGAACACTGTCTGTGGTCATCGTCAACCATGATAATGTTGATTTACCACCCGAGTCCATAAAAGAGAGCAGCCGTTGTTCTTCAGCGAGTGATGGTATCATTGTTGGCATCCACAATGAAAGTTTAGTTAGTAGTACATTACCTGCATCACCGACGGGGCGCCAGACTGCATCATCGTCGGTAGCCTTTCTACAAGTACAACTTTATGCTTGGCTCCAAAAATAACCTTTCTGACACATCTGCAAAATCCAAAGATATGTGACAGCGGAATTGCACATCAAAATCTTCTACTTCCATCTTTCAGCATAGATCGACCAGCTGCGAATCCTAACTTGATTTCTGGATTAACGCTAATAATCACGTTTTCCACATTAACGTCAGCAGCGCCAGCATTGTTTCTTGGTCGTCTTATATTGTACTGTCTGTTGTCAGGGTGGTCAGAAGTATCTTTGACAAACATCATTGACGGACTAGCTGATCTCGAGCAATCATAGCTGTATCTTGCTAGGCCAAGTATCGTCGTGGCGACGTCGACGTTTTCCAGGCATGATTCAATGTTTCTTCCATCGATGCTATACGTAGCATTGTCGAACAACGCCATGATGCCATTATTAACAAAACCAACTCTAACATCAGCTCCATATTCAGTATCATCTGTTTTCAGAATTACACCTTCTACTTCAGTAAATGCTTCAGCGGGTAAGAAATATCTGCTTGTATCCTGAACTTGCAGCTCAGTTCGCTCACGCTGATTTGGCTCTCGTGCGTCATAAGAATAATACTGATAATCACGCACCTATTCATCCTTGAGAACTGGTGCGTCCATGTCGAATGCGGGATCAGATACACGTTTAAACATTTTATTATACTTGTTATCGTCTAACACGAAGACCACTTCCTGCTATCAGACTAGCAGTTACTTTCTTTTCTTTTTCTGATAGAGGTACACCAACCAACTCTGCTAGTTCTTTTATTTGCAGCTTGATTTATTAGTTTACTGACACCTGCTGGCATAACTTCAGTGCTGGGCAATTTTGCTGGCTGAGGCTTTCGTCGTATTAATCGTGCTAGTCTATCTTTGATTGCTGAGAATTCTTTACTAGCAACGTCCCCAATAGCACCAATACCTTTATCACGGACAACATCAATAGCTTTCTTTGATAATTGTTTTGCAATCGGTATTGCTTTTGGGGCCATCTTTCTGAATAGACCCTGAACAACATCACCGAGTCCATCTCCGTGGGTAGCTTTATAGGTTGGTAATCGCGAATTTATCACCCTGACCATTACAGGTCCACGTTGAGCATTATGTATGATCATCTTATTTTCTTGTTACTGATCTAACTGCATCAATCATCAATGATTTCATCGTCGCCGTAATCATCAACGATTTCATCGATGAGGGACCGATAATAATTAATATCCATGATACCGCCTGTAAATCATCTCTGACAAATATCAGCTGCTTCATTAATGATTTCTGGGTAATTATTGCCGGCTCGTTTTCCGCCAATCAGAGTTTCTAGTCGTCGGCAAGGACGTTGCTGGGGCTTGGAGTAATAACACCACTCCCCCTGGTACCTGTACCAGGAGCGACGAGACCACATCCAGTGGCGCCGGAGTCAGAACTTGTATCTTGCAATTTTTCTTCTTCCTCACTTGTTGTTTTGCATGGTTGCTGTGATTGTTGTTTTTGTGGTTGTTGTTTTGTGGTAATTGTAGTTTTCGTTGTTTTTGTTTCTGTGATTGTTGTTGTTTTGTTTTTGTGATTGTTGTTGTTGTTGTTGTTGTTGTTCCAGTTGCTTCAGCTGTTTACTCTAAAGTGGAAAGAGGACCTTTTGTAGCCTTTGTAACCGGTTTAAATAACCGTTCTGTACCTTCTGTAAATTCCACCTGAGACTCCTGACGCGCTTGTAGTTGATGTTTGACAAAATCATGGACGGGAAGATATTTCTTAATTGCCTCTAGTCGCTGCCGAGGTAGTTTAGATGTGTGAGATTCATTGGTTAGTGTTATTCTTGATATAATAATGATTTAATTATGTAAATACCTAAAGCGATCAGGGATAACTGCAATCTTCTGGTTGTATTTAGCGGAGTTGATATCCACATACTCGTTAAGGCCGCAGGAGTTGTCGCCCCTCTTGGCACACATAACACCGCACTTGGCCTGATCAGCCAATAGTGTGTGCGATGTATACAGATAAGGGACCGCTCTCGGTACACACACAAGTGACGTCAAACTGGTAGGTAAACGAGAGCATAAAATACAAGTGTCAACTATAAAATAACCGAATTAGAGAGAGATCTCGGTCGGTTAGAGACCTCGGTGACCTTGTATTTTCGTTTTCGTAGGAAGCCTTATTTTCAAAAAAAGGGCTGCTCCAAAAGTTTTAGGGTTCACCCCCCCCCCCCCCGCTGCTTCAGCATACAGTCTTAACTAATATATATATATGTATATATATATATGAGCTAAAACAGGTGAAAGAATACCTCCCTGCCGCACCTCATTGGTTACACGGAATAAGCTGGATAATAAAACTTTTCTAACCTACATAGTACAACTGGTTACAATAAAAGTAACAAAATTTTCATCTATGTAGTCGGGTATTTGAATATCAATCAGCTTTTTAAAGTTTGTCTAATGACTGACCATATCAAATGCCTTATTAGCGCCTAAAAGGCATGCAAAAAAGAGCTTCTCTGTTCTACGTAATAGTTGTATGTTTCCTTAAAAGTGTAGAGGCATAAGTCTGTTGAATGTTGCTTTTTAAAGCCCAACTGATTATGGGAGATTGTGACTTCGCACCGTTGTATTATACTATATTCAAATTGTTTGAAATAATTGTCGTAAGAGCTGTAGGTCTATCGTTACTTCTGTCCGTCAGGATACCCGTTTTACTTTTCATTTGCTGTATAATTGAAACTATTGTGAAATCATCAAAAACAAAGTTATGTAAAAACATACAATTTAATAAAATCATCAAAAGGACATGAAAGTGTACTGTCTGAAAATTTAAAATATTCCTCATATACAAAAATTCTGATCCCAGACATTTACCCTCCTTTTGTTCAGCTATGACAAGTTAGATCTCAAATAACGTGATCAGGTCAATACCACTAGAACGGGCCTTTGTAACAAGATAACCGGGTTGGATTTAGGATTTATAACAGTACACTTTTGATGGTGATAAAAATACAATGTTTACTGATGAATGACTTGAATGAAAAAAAAAAATATGATTAGTACGTGCGTGTATAAGATCCAAATATTGGACAAATTAACACAATCCGCGCGAACCTAATAACGCAACATAAATGTGAATACAGAGAAATGACCTTACACAGTACAAGGACAAATGTTAATGATTCACAGTAAATTTCAAACGACGAAAAGAATGATGCGTTTTACTCAAATAGTAAAAATGATGTACTTTACTCATATGGTAAAATGTATTCACTCAAATAGTGAAGAATGAGGTACTTTACTCAAATAGTAAAATGATGAAAACAAAGGGACAGATATCATACAAAATATCTTCACAGTCCCAAAACACTGGGTATAACAAACCCCAAAATTACATTATCGGCACAACATTACAAAGCAATAAACAGGTTCAGAAGTGAATCTACCTGTGTCAGATAAGAATCCTATGCTACTGAACGTTTCTTAAAAATGCAACTTTGCATTGCTAATATAAATCTCTTGCTAAGTCACAAACAAGAGTAGAACATATTTGCATTATACTACGTAAGCCGAAGCTATATAGAAAATATACAAAAATAAGCGTGGTAGTGCAATAGTTATCACTTGTTCATAAGAAATTAATAAATATCTCACATACCTCTACAGATAAAGATGTGCAAGTCCTTAAGTAGACTGCTCACTGACAAGACGTTCCGTAATGTAAAGATTTAGTCTTACGGTGAGGCATTTATACACAGACAATGCAAGCCTGTGCACTTGATATATTCGGTTTTTCCCATCTAAAGCACTACGCACGTGGCATAGGATGAACCGAACTCACTGTTTCGAAATATTGCACAATATACTTAAATCACCCTCGGGTATCGTTGTACACAGAACATGAAACCCGAGTACATGTATTTAATAAAAAAAGGGATTTATACAATTCCGTGACAGCCTTGAATGCTGAAAGAACTTACGCCTTATTCGAATCCATTTTAACACTACTGAGTAAGGCTTCAAAAATTATTTTTCCATATGTTGCATATGTTATTTTAGGCATAGTTCCCAGCAATATATATTGGTAGCATATTGAAAGTAGTCACATTATTTTCTTAACTTGCTTCTAGATTTCAAGCTGGTCTAAATTTTTTAATTTATTTACAAGCTTGCCTGCGCTTTGTTTTAATTCTTCCTTCTTACATAATCTAAGATTAATGGGTATTTATTACTTCGAAGATTTGTCTCTGTCTCCAATTAAAGACTGGGAACACGATTAAGGAATTTGCGAATTTATTTTCACAGGAATATGTCTATTTAGCTTACCTACCAGGACGTAATTATAGGTACTGCATTTGTATTCGAAAATATGAACGAGTTTTTTTCTTCTAAGTAATACTGCACAACCATGGTAGTGGGGTATTACTTCAAAAAAAAACGAGTTCATATTTTCCCATACAAATGCAGTAATAGTTTTATTATATACTGATTTCGCTTTCCTACCTAAGGCATAATAAAAAAAGGAATACGCTACAAGAAAAGCAGTAATTGAATTTATGCTGCATTTCAAAAGAAATACTCAATCGTAGATTCATCGATAAACAGTAACAATATTAATGCGCACATAGCGCCACCCAGCGACCTTTGAACTTCGTCGCGTGCTCGACATTAGTTTTGAAACGTTCTCGTTTTGGTCTACTTAAAACTGAACTTTAGAGTCTGAAATGGATGGATTTTGTTTTTCTGTTGGTCCAAGTCAATTCTCCTTTTCTGCTTATGAGGGACTGGATTTATTGGGTCAATTCAATGCAGTAAGGAGAATGTGATGTCTGTTGGAAATATAGTAGAAATTACAGACCAATTTCGGGGTGTATCAGGTTTTCCATGACATGGGTAATGCCATTCGGATTTGTAGAACTAACGAAGAAATTACATATTGAGGAAATTCAAGATGCATAAATTTAAGTATCTTTATTACCATTCTTATTATCAGCTAAAGAAGACAAGTGTTTATGCCCTGTCACTTGCATGCTCGGTGTTGGATGGACCACAGCTTAGTCCGATAAATCAGCCCCCCCCCCCATCTATGTTGATACTGCTGGACGATATATCGGTCTGATGTCACCTATTTATTAAAATGTTCAATGTTTGCTGCATGCAAATCTTTCTGGAATACACATGGGTACAATGTAGACACTTACTGGTATTTTGTAAGTGCCATATCTAGCACAAAATTAAAAATGGCCACAGGACAGAGGGTTGTGTTATCCACTTGGATTTGCAAGTCGTCAAACATAGCATTTTATCCAGAAATAGTGTGTACATATCGCCAAAAGAACCCTTGAGCCGACGGTATTTCAATAGCCGCGAGAAATATCGGTAGTTGTTAAAATATTCACCGATGTGTGTAGACAAAAGTGTCAGCAGATTTTTGCAGGTTTCAATGATTAGGCGATATCAACCCCTGAAACGCGAGTCAGTATTATTGTTGGTGTGGGGCTGATTATCGGCCTAATCCCAGCTATGACCTCTATCAGTCTATGTCTTCTATCACTAGCCTAACATTGAATCAAAATATTTAAATGGGAAGAGTTGCAAAGTAACTGTTGTGTGACAATCCATTTAGCCAGCGGCAATAATACTTTTTCGTCGTCTTGACTTACTGGCTCTGATGCTCTTAGTTTCCTACCAAAACCTTCAGTTACATTTTTTTCTCGAATTTAGTGTTTTGACTGACTTGTAAAACGGTACGTCTCTGATTGATATGCGATAGCCCTTAGCCTCATTTACAGACCCTAGATATGAGTAGTCATAGCCTGAACCATTCTATTTGCGAGAAGTTACAAATATTTCTCCTAAATAACTAACTGTTTCAATTATAAGAATAGTATTTTCAATTACTGCATCTCTCACGTTTGTTGTTGACATTGCTAATATCATGTTCATTGTTTGCTTCTATGAGAGTTTCGCTTGTGACTCACTGAACTCGTCCACGTCGTTAACTTTATCATGTCTACCTTCAAATGGACGAAAAGATGTGTTTAGTTTATTCACAAGCAAATCTAATCAACCAAAACCTAAATCGTCTACTACATGAGTGTATATGGTATGTTTACAAAGTAGTTCTCAGTGCACTATACTATTTGTAGGCACTCAGTCAGTATGAAGCCACGTAGTATCGAAAAATACTGAACGATTCTGATAATAATGTAATGTTAACGGAGAAGAAAAATAAATGAACATATAATAAATAGGTATTATGGATTTTAATTTACTATGGTATTTTATTGAGTACCAGATCGGAGTAAAGAAAGAAGCAGGAGCAGAGCGACGGATAAATAAATAAATAAATAAATAAATAAATATGATGAAAACAGTACATTGCATTGGCTTTTAGACCAACAAAGAGATCTCCACTTATTTCTGATATTATTTCATTGTTGGAGATCTTGTTCGTCTAAATTGGCTGTCTGATTTTATAATAATCCGACTGACGGTAAATCTGGTAAAATTTCGTTAAACATTTGTGACCAAATTGCATGTTTAATGTTCCGATTTGGCAATTTTACAATAATTTTAAGATTGAACTTTTGTGAATGTGGCAAGATTTTAAATATGACGAAATCTGAACCAACCACCAATCATCCTATTTACCTCTCTCTCTCTCTCTCTCTCTCTCTCTCTCTCTCTCTTGCCGATTTGGGGATCGGGATCAACGCGGAGTTACAACGCGCATTACTCTCATCAATATAGGGGGCGCTACTCATGTCCCACCTGTAAATGGGTCATAAGCAATACAGGTAAGATATATGTTAACAAAATTTTAAAGTTAAACAAAAATGGACAAAGAATTATTCTTATATATTCATAGTATTAGTAGTTTGCCATTATATAATTTTTTCCATCCATTATTATTATCTTACAACACATACATCCGTCGAGTTCCGAGATGTTAACAACTTGACCCTTGACAATGACTGTCTTTGCTTAATGAAATCGCAGTTTTCTTTCCAACACGATATAGTGAAGTTTATATTATGTCAAAGTTGTTGTATGATGGCCTCCATAATGTTGGATCTTTCCCGCCTGTGGACTTTTATTACGGCTTCCTTGGATATGTCGGGCATTTCCATTTCATAATATCACAGGAGTCTGACGTTTATCAGTAAAGTACGACGAAATCTCTGACAACATGAAATCACCTTATCGGTGTTAATTTATAGCACCGATAAGGTGATTTCATGTTGTCAGAGATTTCGTCGTACTTTATTGATAAAACGTCATACTCCTGTGATAATATCCGTAACTATAGTCCTTCAAATACAGTGTAAGCCCTCGACCCTGATATTTATGTTTTGGGGTCGAGGTAGTCCTACAACGTAAGACACATCACCCGATATTTTTGTTCTGGGAGTGGGTGGGATGATGGCACTAAAACAAAAACAACATGTGCTATGTCTTACATTGTAGGACTAGGGTCGAGGCTCATACTGCCTGAATAACGGCACTGTGGAGCGTGTTTTGATGTCGACTAACGTCGTAACGAAAGTCAAATTTTCAGGAATATCTCGCACACTTGGCAGCCCATAACGACGTATTGCTAAAAATTAAAGTCATAATGTTTTAGTCAGACTTTACTTACTCTGATTTTTTTTTTCTAATAAATTCTCACACAATCAAACCGACCTGTTTTAAAGTTTCGTTGGCCCACATTTCAGTTGGCTTGAATGTGATGGAAGCTAGGAATGCCGTAACTATGGATTGTACCCTAACTGAGGGATGGCGCTGGCTTTAAAAGAGTTGTCGCCAAATAATTTCCAACCTCAATATTTTGTTGCCAATGTATATGTCGCCATTTTCATAATAGAGTACTATACATTTGTCTCAACATCCTTGGGGCCAAGGTAATATTGTCGACATAAGCGGACATTTATATAAGTAAAGGGGAGGGGGTTGAAAATAGATTGAAATTTCGCATACAGGTGAAATTTTTAAGAGGTGACCTATCATCAGCGACGAGGATTTACACAGAGAGAAAAAATTTTGATTAAATGAAGACAGCTAGTCTGATAAACACTTGTATATTGACACCTTATATTTTTGTAGTACACTCAACAATGTATTAAATAATGTAAATGTGAAAAATCCATGAATACGAGCATTAGATCATATGTTATAAAACTCATGTATCATATCAGTCAAATCCCATTAGAAAACACATCTGACATATATATATATGTCTATATATATGTCTATATATATATATATATATATATATATATATATATATATATATATATATATAATGGTGGTCCTTGTTTGATCTATATCCCGTTGTCAACAAACATGTTTCACGACACAATTCACTCAGATTCATTATCCTGGCAGCACATTGCTGTATAGTTGTTTATATGCTACATGTACATGTACTTAAATTGGCCTAGAATTTGGTCAGCATCAGACAACTTCCATCATGCCGAGGCTACCAAGGGGATGAGGCTATTCATAGGGAAATGGTAACATCTGAACAAATTTAAAAGTTTGACAAACAGTCTTACGAGATGTCCCACCTTCTTTTAAGTTGATAGCCAGATATCTGTTGTTTCAAAATATTGGAGATATAATTTGGATTTTATGCTGCCACTGCTACCAAATCCAAGTTATATTTCCAGTATTTTGAACAATAAGTATATTGCTGTGGCAAAATCATAAGCATGAACTCTTTTGATGCAAACAGGAAACCTGCATGGCACAATATATATATTTCAATCACTATGAGCAATGAAACATTGCTTTTATGTAAGCTTGTTCCTGACTTTTTTTGATCAAAGGCTCTTGGCTTGCTTTGGTAAAGGTGCATGTGTTATTGAAGGTACCTCTAAATTCCCTCTCTGTGGAACGAAACAAATGGCCGTTTGTTATTGAGACAGATTTGTTTTTCATTCAAGAGTGCTCTTAAAACTCACCTATTTCAACTGAAAGAACAGACTTAAAGACCTAATAATGTATCCTTGCCTTAAATATTTACAGCATTTTTTCTGTTTCTATTTTCGTGGTGTTTGTTTTTATTTTTGTAATCATATCATTATATGTTTTTTTTTAAAGTATTGTCAAATGTTGTAAAGCGCTTAAAGCTTCTAAAGATTAGGCGCTATACAAAGTCCTCATTATTATTATTATTATTAATATTATTATATATATATATATATACACACGCATACAGAATGATCGGAGCTTCAAAGATAATCAGTTTTCTTTGAAGTTTCAGTGAAACTATTTTTCCTATTATATTGAAAAAGAAAATGTATTGTCGTTGTCTGATGTTCCTGCCTTCAGAGGTGGTGTTGGGTAGCATGACTATTTGGGTTATATTACAGTAATAAGGCCAGACATCAGCATAAGCAGATTAAGATATAACACTGTGCACTGTTAGTGGGGTTTGTCAATATAATGAAAGGATTTGTTTATGTAACAATAGTTTCCAGTGCATTTTATATCCAAGTTTGCAGCTTCCTTTCATGGTGTCTTTGAATTTCTCCACTCCAAACCCAAGACTGTATATACAGTTTTTAAGAGTCAAAAATGTTGTTGCCCAAAAAATCGCCAGATGTTATATTTTGTCACCAATAATGAAATAATATTGCAATTTGCAACATTGGCAAAGCCCAACGTGATCCCTGTAACTTCTAGTCCTATTGTATAAGACATTGACCCTGATATTTATGTTTTGGGGTCAAGGTTCTTACTGCTGAAATAACTGTTCTGTGTAGCATGTTCTAATGTTGATTATAATACAAGTCACATGGGTCATGTAGGCATTCAGCACCGATTAATTCAGTAATGGGTGTCATTTTTTTAAAATTTGATTCTACATACCATTAAGTGGCAAGTATTCACTTCATTTGGATTTGTACGCATCCATATTCATTTGGAAGGTCATTATTTAGACGCCCCGATAGGTGCATATGGCAAATTATTGTTAAAGTATGTAGACATTTTTGGACAAAATGAACCTAAAGGTGTGATCCAGTACAATCTGGATTGAATGTCACAATGAAAGCTTGACATATTCATAAACAAATTTATACTACCCTTGTTTGTGACGATTCCACTTGATGCGCTCTTAGTTTGACCCAAGTATAGTACATGGCCACCATTGTAAAAATCCATAGTGATAGATCATTTTTGTCTGGATGTTTCTTGGTGATAGTTAAGGTGCAGAGGATTGAATAGACTTTGGTTAAAGAAAAGTGTTAAATTTTAAAAGAACAATTTATATTTAATTTAAAATGAGTAAATGCGCATACATCACCCATGCGACTTGTACTATAACTTTTGAACGATAAGTCAATTTTTCAGGAATATCTGACATACTTGTCAGTCCGTATCAATGCTTTTCTACAAATTAAAGTCATAATTGTTTTAGTTAGACTTTACTTGCTCTGATGTCTTTTTTCTAATAAATTAAAATTCTCACACAAGCAAATGGAAATGTTTTCAAGTTTTATTGGCCAACATTTCAGCTGGCTGGAATGCAATGGAAGCTGGTAATACTGAATCTTGAACAAAGCTATGCAAACACATTCTTTAATATTAATATATTTTTATTTGTTTCATTAAAAAAACATACTTCAACTTAATCTGGGCTTCCAGGTTTGTGAGATATTCCTGAAAATTTGACTTTTAGATATGCTGTTAATCGACATCAAAACACGCTACACAAGCGCCATTAAATAGACAGTAAGACTTTGATCCCCAAAACATAAATATCTTGGTTGATATCTTAAATTGTAGGACTATCTTCACTTCCTGCCTTATTCAAAATGGTTTAAAGCCATATCAAATATCATTATCAAAAAGGCAGTTGGATATATGTTATTTAACCCAATTATTTAAACTTGGAATTCAATCACTTACTGTCCTCAAACCAAACTACAGCCTTGACCAGAACATTTTCCCAACCAAACTTGTAAAGCATAGGTGGTGAAGATATTAATCCTACAATGTAATATGCCTCCTTGATATTTGTGTTTTTTAGGTCACCCTCTTACCGCCTAAATAACAGCATTGTATAGCATGTTCCAAGGCTGATTAATGTCAGAACAAGAAGTCAAAGTTTCAGGAATATCTCACACTCTTGGTAGCAAATATCATTGCTTTTCTACAAACTAAAGTCATATTGCTGTATTCTAACTTTACTTACACTGTTGTCCTTTTTCTAATAAATTCAAATTCTGACTGAAGCAAAAACAATGTGTTTTCAAGTTTGGTTGACCTAATTCAGTTGGCTGGAATGCGATGGAAGCTTGGAATGTTGAAATCAGATAAAAGGATGATATGTATCTTGAATGAAATGAAGCTATCTAAACGCTTTATTCAATATTTGCATATTTTTATTCATTTCATTAAAGAAAGATAATTCAGCTTAATATGATTTCAGCTAGTTACTGAGGGACCTAAAAAAGTCTGCTAGACATACAGAAAACTGCGGGGCTTGAGGGTGGGAACTGGGCTGTTTAAAAACTCAATTCTTGTTTTATAATCGTATCGAGAATAATTGTCAGTAAAGTACTTTTTCTAATGAAGTTGTTTGTTAATCTGTATAAATTACGTTTATTTTCAAAATGCTGAACATCAGTAAGATCGTTAACATTGTTCCATCTGGTTTCATCAACCATTATGTGTATGCGAAAACGTACGTGTATTACGTCACTGCTTTTTGTTTTGTTGATTAACCTGGTTCCCTGAGTGGTATATAAGAGTGTGAAGTATAGCAGGGAACCAGACTGACTGTTGATACACTACCAAACGATTCCTTTTTTCAAAAACAAGCGGCAGTTATTTTGTGAGACAATCATCTATGTCGAAACTCAATTTTTGTATTGTTCATTTAGCAAATATTACTGCTGTGATTTCATTGCAAGTAATAGTGAAACTTATTATCATTCTTGAGGATATCTCTCAGTGCCATTTCATGAATTCTCCTGTTTCCCTCACAATGATCCGTATCTGTGAAACAAAGCTTTTAGTTTACAAAGTATTCATTTCACTTAGTTGCCTTGCTATCTTTGATCACATTTATGATTGAGTAGGTTAATTTAAGGTAGTTTAACTATATTACCTACACAGTAACATTTATAACAGTGTTCAATTCATCACCTGAAATGAGTTCACTTGGCATATGACAGAGGCCAGTAGATCTTAAGCATGTAGGATTTGCATGACTTTTAACTTTTCTTTTTTTCCACCTCCATTATTTGATTCAAAAGACATAATTAACGTAATAATACAAAGGTGGCCAGCTTTTAATTCAGTGCAACAATACAACAAATACTTCCGTTAGTCAGATATCAAAACACGGTCAGCACTTAATTAGGTTCTCGGAGAATGCACTTGGACATCGCTGTCACGGTGGATTGACACATTTTATGTCTAATTACAAGAAGACACATTGCATTTATAATGATTACAATTAAAAAGAACTAAAAGATAGAACTAAAACACAAATTTTACTTCATAAAAACTTATTTAATTGGTATTTATTTAAAGTACTGTCTCCACTAGGTACAAGCGACATTTTCATTGATAAAAATTTCCTTGAATATCATTAAGTACAGTGTACTGAGAGTGTCGTTTGGAAAGAAAATGAAACAAATTATTTGACTTCTTATTAAAAGTTGATAATTTCGTAATGTCGATTAAAATTTCCAGATTCTATCTACCATTTTCGATAATAAAAGAAGCGATATATCAAGGTTCCAACTACCAATTTTGATTGTGATTTTCTTCAAGTCCAACAAACAGGGATAAATTTTTTGGTATTTTCTGGTTTAAAAATAGGATCCACACCTGACCTCATTATAATCAGGTTTGCAAGTTATCAGGGCACGAGTTGTTGAGGGAGTGATGTATATAAGAGAAACTATCACAGACTATCATCTTGTCATCTCCAACTATCAAAACTTATTTAAATGAGTTATCGACAACCAGATCACAAATTAGTTTGACAACATCTTACACCCATACCATTTTGCTTTCAGAAAGGTTCAGCTGTAAAGCTGTACTGATGTGACTACTTGAAGGCTTGCACTGAAACAAATATGATGCAGTTATTTGGTTGGATTTATCAAAAACATCTGTTTATCACACAAACTCCTCAAGAAACTGGCAGCATCAGAGTTTAAGATTCAGCAATAAACACTATGGCAGATTACCTCTCATACAGAAGACAATGTGTTAAAATAGAAAACTCAACTAGTTCATGGCCAAATATTTATTAAGGTGTACCCAACATATCAATTGTTGAATCCATGATTTTTAATAGAATTGTTAACATTATTTTCATAAATGATTATGATCTATACAGTTATGACAACACACCTCCCTACCCCTATCACAACAAATTTGATTCTGTGGTTTACCAACAGTGAAATAAAAGCAAACTCTGATAAGTTCCAAGCTGTTGCACTTGGGAAGAAAACCAGTGAATAGCATGAAACGTTCACCTCCAGCGGGACTAGTATATGTTGTGCAGACCCAGACCCAGTAAAACTTCTTCAAGTTACTTTGGATTTTATGCTGAGCTTTCATCAGCAATTCACTGAAATGCATCTAAATAATTAAATGTGCTCAAACAAATTGGAAAATACCTTATAACTGAAGGAAGATGGACCATCACTCTCTCAGTATGGCAATCTTTAACTACAGTTTGACTAGGCACATGTTGAAGTCATTATTATCTCTATGCCTCCCAAATGGATGTCAATTTCAACATGATGTTTCGCCAATAGATTTCTTATGATACCTTAGCTTATTGTAATTGATGTTGATATCACTTGTACAACCAGTATGGCTAACGTGATGGCTGTTTTGAAAATCTTGCTCCCACCATGCCCATTGAATGGACGATGATGTTGACATAGAGTTTTGACCAAACATAACTTCTAATGTCTACCTGGTCCTAAATGAAAATGATTACAATACTTACTGAAGAATATCAGAGATAGTTTCATCACTAAGAAATCAAAAGAACAAAAGGGTATGATACTAAATTTCTCAATATTTAGGGCCCAGTATCTTCAAAAGACTCTTGTTTTTAGTTCTCCTGATAAATATAACAGAATAGACCAACAAGTAGATTTCTGCTTTTTTTCTTCTGTTTCTGATATTACTGGTGGTGCAGACCAACCAAATCGGGCTGTATTCCATACTGAAGTTTTACACTGTTTCAGCCTCCGATCAGTTCTGACTATCAGACACTTGCTAGTAATTAATAAATGTTTTTTGCTGACCTTGGTGTGTGAATGGTAAGTAAAATCCCTGTCCTTTTGACCAATTACATTAAATCCTTCAGAACACTGACTTTTTTAGTATTAATCCCTGTCATTAGAGAACAACTAAGTATACATCTGTTAATGACCTTTTTTAAATTGCTGATGTGTGGAAAGCAGCATCACCCCAGGACAAGAATAATGCCTGGAAACCATCTTATGATGACTATATCACTAGGAACTGACCAGTGCTTAGGATTGAGCTGTGGTTAGGTCTGGCCGTCACGGCAGATTTTTGAGAGAGAGAGATATGTCATGTCGGAAATTCGACATAGAATGATAAATAAATTTTTTTAAAAATTAAAACTGTAATGAGATAAAAAAATACGCTAAATTATAATAATAATAATAATAATAATAATAATACTAATAATAAATAAATAAATAATACTAATTTATTATTGTTATTAATAGTATTCTCAGTGATATTTAATAATATTTACAGTGTTATTATTGAATAGCAGACATACACACATACATATGTTCATACATACATGCATAATTAATTCATACATGTTAGTACTTAACATAACTTCTAATTAGATCATTTTTAATCTGAACATTATCAAATATTGTTTACAATGTATACATCAATACAAGAGAATACATATATACATAAATACAGGTACATGTATGTATGTATGTATGAATGTAATCTTTAGGGGTATGAAGAGAATGCCAATTCCAATTATACTGTTATGTATATTTAATTTTCTTTGTTTGTTTGTTAGTTTTATTTTATCCGATTTCATTACATGCTATTGTAATGTAACATTGTATGTTGGACTTGACCTTATCCAAATTGAGTTTATTTCTGCTTGACCTAAATTGATTTTTTTTTTTATTTTATTCATTGTAAACAACTAATATACACAGATAAATTATTCTCTATATGTATGGGTTTTAAATCAGTATTATTATTAATAGAAGAAGTAAATATGTTTATTTGGGTCAAAGTTTTGGAATTTCCTAAGTGAATTATACATAATCCAAGTTATTGTTTTGTAAACATCAGGATCATGCTAGAAGGTTTTTTTCCATTAGGTTATGGTTTTAAAAAGTGCTAATTGTGACCTGAGGTCAAGAAGAGAACTATATGATCTTGCAACTGTGAGGACTTAGTCATTCATGCTTTTACATCTAGCACTTTCAAGTTGTATATTATATATTGTGACCAGTAGTTTTGGGCTGGAATCTTTTTTGTTCAAATTATTGAATTCATGTGATTATTTTGTCTGGTAATACAAAAGTGCTGTGATAAAATTCTTGGATAAAGAGATTCACTGGAATTTATACTGAATTCAAACCTGGAATTATATTACTGTGATTCAACAAAAGACTGTTGACAGATCAACATTCTGTAAGCTATAACAGACAGGTCATCACCTTCAGTTTCTGGATTTCTTAGGGACTTGTACTGAGTTTTATTCAGGACTTTAAATTATTAAGAAACGTGTCTGTAATTCTAGGATTATTTTGGGATTTAATTCGCAATACTGCAAGTTCTTTTTTCTCATTTTCACTTCCTGTTCTATGGAAATAAATTATATTTGTTAAATTTTACAAAGCTTGTTGTATTTCACTCTTTTCTGTTACTTATTTTAAGAGCATAGACTCGTAACTGTACTATATGTCAGAATGTTACTTTTTACAATCTCGCTAACAAAATAATCAATAACAAGTTTAATGTTTTATTAGAAATATGCACAGAATGCAGTGAAACTAAGTATAAATGCACAACACCAATCCATTGTTTTAATTGTCAAAAAATTCACACTCAAAAGTAAACACAGAGCATAGCAATACAGTTACTACTTTTGTTGCACAAATATCCAAATGTGCATATTCTGATGAAACACTATCTGATTTGTGTATAAAGCGCAACTTATTAACATGTAAAAACTACGTGATACTGTTAAAGTTACTTTTCCCTCCAAGGCTTCTCAAGTGTTTAATATGTCAGTGTCTTCTTGTACATGTGTAAATAGGTCACATATTTAACAGTCCGATGTATCCAGCTCTGCTACTTGTGGTCTTGGTACAACAGATGGGTATTGTATGCTATCTTCTTTGTTTGTTTATATAAATAATCAAGGTGATGAAAAGAATTCTGTAAAATCTAAAACGTACTCTCTATTTCATAAGGCACAATCAGGATTTAGAAAGTACCACTCATGCCAAACAGAATTTACCAAATTAACAGATCTTTGTCTACAAGAAAAGGATAATGGTTCTATGACTTGGATTGTTTTCCTTGACTTCAAGAAAGCCTTTGATCTTGTTGGTCATGAAATTCGGCTACAAAAGCTGAACTGTTACACGTTTGACAATCCTTCTTTAAACTGGTATAGATCATACCTTAACCAAAGGTCTCAACAAGTAAGCATTGGCAATATTAGCTCACAAACTCGCTCTATTCGTTCAGGGGTCCCTCAAGGCTTTGTTTTATGTCCTCTCCTGTTTCTTATCTAAGTAAATTATCTACCACTAAATATTGAATCCACAAATACAGATTTATTTTTAGATGATGTAACCTTGTATAAATCTAGTTCTGATACTGAACAAATCCAAAACAAATTAGTATCAGACCTTATTAGAGTTCAAAATTGGGCACAACAGAATAGGATAGTAATTACTGAAGGTAAGACAAGATGTATGATTTTATGGACATCAAAAAAGCTACACAAGTTAGGGAACCCAGAACTATCTCTTACAATAAATAATCATCAGTTAAAAAATGTCAAACATGAAAAGCTTATAGATGTGACTGTAGATAACAATTTACAGTGGGACAACCATATTGATAAGCTTTGTAAAACACTGTCGTCTAAAATTGCCCTACTCAGCAGAATAAGAAATATTTACCTATAGAAACTTGCAATCTATACATCAATTCATACATTCTTCCAGCAGTGGATTATTGTTCAAGTATATGGGGAAACTGTGCCAAATCTCAGCTTGACAGGATTTATAAACTTCAGAAACAGGCAGTGCTCATTATTTTAGATGCATATCTTGATCATCCATCAAAAGCATTGTTTACAGAACTAAAATGGTCTTCATTATATTAAAGGATAGATTTTCACAAGGCAGTTCTTGTATATAAATGTCTACAAGGAACTGCACCAGAGTATCTTCAGGATTTATTCAGGCCTTTTTCAGCACAGTACCAGTTGAGATCAATGTCACATCAAAAACTTCAAGCACGAAAACCAAGAACAGAGCAATTTAAAAAATGCTTCCAATACTCTGGTACAGATCTGTGGAACAGAAGCAGACTTCAAGTATTATGGTACAGTTCTGTGTAACAAGCTTCCAGTACTCTGGTACAGTTTTGTGGAACAAGCTTCCAGCACTCTGGTACAGTTCTGTGTAACAAGCTTCCAGTACTCTGGTACAGTTTTGTGGAACAAGCTTCCAGTACTCTGGTACAGTTTTGTGGAACAAGCTTCCAGTACTCTGGCACAGTTTTGTGGAACAAGCTTCCAGTACTCTGGTACAGTTCTGTGTAACAAGCTTCCAATACTCTGGTACAGTTCTGTGTATGCCTGCTATTCAATGATACCATTGTAGATATTATTAAATATCACTGAGAATACTGTTATTAATAACAATAAAAAATCAGTATTATTTATTATTATTACTATTATTATTATTATTATTATTATTATTATTAAATATTTAGCATATTTTTTTATCTCATTACAGTTTTGAGTTTTAAAAAATTTATTCTTTCTATCCCAAATTTTCGACATGACATCTCTCTCTCTCTCTCTCTCTCTCTCTCTCTCTCTCTCTCTCTCTCTCTCTCTCTCTCTCTCTCTCTCAAAATTGTCAGACCTAACTGCAACTCCATCCTAAGCATTGGTCATTTCCTAGAGATCTACCAGCATTGGTTTTTTTTTTACCCAGAAGACTTCTTAATATCTTTTTGGTCCTAAATGAAATTGATGCCAATCTGACATCCAGCAATATGAGCCATTGTGATTAAATATTATTAGCCATTGTGATTAAATAATATGAGCCATTGTGATTAATTAATATGAGGCCATTTTGATTAAACAATATTAGCCATTGTGATTAAATAATATTAGCTATTTGATTAGTTAATATGAGGAGCCATTGCTATTAATTAATATTATCTATTGAGATTAATTAATATGAAGAGCCATTGAGATTAATTAATATTAGCCATTGTGATTAATTAATATTAGCCATTGTGATTAAATAATATGAACCATTGTGATTGACTAATAATAACCATTGTGATTAATTAAGAGCCATTGCAATTAATTAATATTAGCCATTGTGATTAATTAATATGAGGAGCCATTGTGATTAATTAATTTGAGCCATTGTGATTAATTAATATTAGCCATTGTGATTAATTAGTATGAGCCATTGTGATTAATTAATATGAGACATTGTACATCAAGTCAGTGAAAAAGAAGTGGTGTTTATGTCACATTCTCTGCAAAGATTTTTGTTTTATTAAAGTCACAAATGTCTTTTTAGGTTCCTGACTGCTAAGAAACCACATTAATTGTGATTAAGTTTCACACTTAACAGATTCTCATTAGTTTTCTGGTCCAGATTTCCTGTGAATCACTCTGTTTTGCAAAGAATGGAGAATGTCTTCTCTGCATCATTAGAATGTAGGGATGGCAGTATTTCTTCAACCTGTGCATTGGGATAAAGCTTATGTTTTGGCATTTTGACATGAATTATACTAAAACATAACTGCCCTTACATATTCCTCTAAAAGAAATCTTGAACATTGCAATAACAATTGAACAAAACAAAAAATCTAAATACCTACTCAAGTGGTTCTGCCAAAATCATTTTTTGTGTCAATCTCTCCTTTTCATCTTAGTTTGCCAAATGACATCCAATTTTCAATAGAAGGCTTGAAAGCTATTACCAGCTTTGATTCCTTTATTATTTTTAACACCCTCATAAAATGTCCCACATTGACCTTCAGCTCAACAGATGAAAATGGCAAGGGTATCAGTTAACAGCTTGTTGTCTACACATGATAGTCTTCATAATGTGTTTATTCAACCACACATCATTGCCCTGCCAGTAGAATCTAATGTATGTTGATGCTGTCAGTGATGGGCAATTAAGCAAACATTGATATTTGATCAGAAGTTGATTCAGTCAAGTCATAATAGATTCCCACAACCTCTGTCAAAAATGTTAAAGATAATCTCAAAACAATCTAACCTTGACTCAGTTATGCCCACCACAGAATGACCTCAGTGACCTATAATCTCTGCCCGTTCATATTGATTTTGCATATGTCTGATATTATTGGCCTATAAGTGATAAATTGTAGTCTAGCAAATGTGATCACTGGAGCGAAACATTAATTTGTTGTGGACAGTGTGTGCTCAATAGGAAATTTATGGCAGAGATGAATAAAGGGTAATTAAGACTGATGCTCTTTTCAAAATCAACATCCAGTCAAAATCAATGTGCATCATAAAATACACACATTGGGATTTCCAAGCATCAGAACCTAAAGGTGTATGTATATATATATATATATATATATATATATATATATATATATATATATATATATATATATGCTCCTACACTCCCCCATCACAGCTGTAAAGTTTGACAGCTTCCATTTGTAGGAATAGTTTAAAACTAGATTTAGACTCTGTATGGTATGTTTTGTTATCAATTCTTTCATTTGTTGTATATATTTAATTTAGTCTGTGCTTGACATTTGTTGTGTTATGTATATTTCATTTAGATTGTGTGCTTAACAATTGTTCTTGATTGAAGGTAGAATTTTTGCCTACCTGACACTTGTAGTAGTCTTTCAGGCATTTGCTGAAATTTGAGTTCAAGGCCTCCACTTGTTTATGAGCAAAGAGTGTTGTAGTGGTGAAATTGTTGACATCTGGGTAAAATTTTCCATTGGTTTTTCGGAAAATCTATTGTTTCACAGGTCAAGTGAGGTATGTATACATAGAAGTTTAATAAACAAAATTTTCATTCCTGTTTTATATCAGTCTTTGGGAATCAATGATAAGAGGTTATACTTGTGTTCAGATAAAACTCTAGAAGAGTTATTAAAATTCATTGGAAATTCAAAGTACTCATTGACGTTTTGAAATAAAATACTACTTTGGGATTATTGAGAACTCATTCAAAATCCATCTGGACTACATCATTGTTATACATCAAGGCTATTGGTATATCAGCACATTCAAGATTATTGGAATTCATTCAAAACTTTCTATACTTTTGGACTTGTTATAGAAAATTTAGAATTATTTTGGGTTTAATTAATAACACTGTGTCTTTAAATTTATCACTACGGTAGAACCTGTCTTGAAAGACCACCTCTTTTGCCAAAAAATTATGGTCTCTCAAGGCAGGTGGTCTCCCATAACAGGTCGCAATTCTATATAATCAACAAATTTGTGCACTGAGAATGTGGTCTCTCAAGACAGGTAGTCTCACATAGCAGTGGTCTTTCAAGACAGATTTTGCTGTATGTATTTTAGGGAAAGAAATTATTTGTTGATTTTACTAAACTCATTGGATTTGCTTCTTTCTGTTACATAGTTTAAGACCATAGTTGTAACACATGGTTAAAAATATACTATAACATTTGATTGCAGGTTTGGATCTAAACAAATGTGAGATAGTTATACAGCTGCTACAGGGTGTTGATATTTTATATGATGCCATCAGATGTAAGGGGTGCAGATCTGCTAGTATGGATGATCGTCTTGCAGGCCTGTCTACATCAAATGGCAGCAAGGAACATTATGTGTAAGTCAAATATACTATATATATCTATACTTGTTAAAAGACTTCTACCATAGGTAAAGCATTAAAAATAGATGTCCAGCACAACATTTCTTTAAAATTTGTTGATCCAGTTATGGAAATGGAGCTCAGTGCCAGAAATGCTAGTACATGGAAGTATTGTCCAGTAATGGAACAGTTATTTTCGTAAAAATGGTACATGTAGGCAAGTGCACTTTGACTTGGATTGGTTTGGCCCATGAGTTGATCTGTTTGGAAATTATAAAAAAAATGAGACCAATAATTTTGACATGTTAAGAGCATTGACAATATGCCCAGTTTAAAGGAACTCTGCAGTTTTGTGAAAAGAACCTTAGAGGTTATTAGCATTAATAAAGGAAATGATGGCCTATCAGAATATATTATGAGTGGGAATTTGATGACAGCCTGTCTGAATGAAGATCCTTTGGGTTTCATAAGAGCCATTCTGAATGTGAGGTATTTGAGGGTTTGATGACAACCTGTCTGAATGTAGGACACTTTGCTTGTTTGATGACAGCAATTCTGAATCAGAGACACTTGGAAGTTTGATGACAGCTTGTTTTAATGTTGGACACAGGGGAGGTGCGGTGTTTGATTTATAATCCTACTTGGTCCAAAACAAATCCTGCACAAAAACTTTGAAAAGAAAAGTGCATGTTAATCAGTTGAATCAGTTTCTCTTTCATGTTTTACCACAATACCTTACTAAAATTTTATGGAAAGACATTGCATTTTACAATTGTTCTTTTATCCTATCACACATCTTCGTTAGCCAAGGTTCCGATATGATAACCATATCTAAAACTTGGCATATTGAACAAATATTTCTGAGCTTCAGGTCTGTGAATTTCTTTGGATGCAGCAGAAAGTCACTGCAGCCAATCAAAATTAAGTTGTTCAAAATTGAGCACTCTTCCTACATGGTCGAGACAATGGGAACACACAGCTTGAATGGACTGATAAATGAGCAATTTTCCACTGATGGTCCATGTTTGTACAAATACCTTTCACTCAAATACACTTCTAATGGCTTCCCTCTGGTATGTAGCCATATTTTCGATGTTTAAACTTTCAAAGTATCCTTTTAAAGTCATGCCTCTACTATTTTTGGCTGATGTACAATGCACCACTGTTACATGCTACTGGTTAGTTGGCATTAGAAACTAAGGGAGGAAACTCATGACATCCAATAGATGTCACTAGGACAAAGCACTAAAATACCTGTTTGATCCGCCAAGGTGTAGATAGGGTTATCATATTGGAACCTTGACTAGCAAAGATGGCTATCACAGGGTCTGAAAATTTTGCTTTTGACTCACTGGTCCAGGAAAACTTAAAGAAGAAAGAAACTTTTGAGTCAAGAAATAATCATCAGCTGTATAAGTAGTATTTTCTAGCGTTTCAACCTTTTACTTGCCACTCTAGGTCTTGTCGTCACTATGGACACAATATTTGAACCTTTCAACTAATATAAGCTGTCTTTGGTTATGTTAATCTTGATCAACCTTTTTTGACCAAGCACCACTGATCCAGTATTTGTTCTTTTTCTCATGCAAATTCAACATGGGTCTGTCCAGTTTCCATTTTGAAATTCCTAACTTGTGTTGATATATGTCAGGTACCAACTCATAACCCCTCAAGATACATTCGTTAACCACATCATAATTAACACTTTGTTGTAATGACCGCGAAGTGTAGATTTTATTAGCTTTGCCCATAAGTACACTTTGTAAAAATATATCCCAATGCTCTCTTGGCCATATTGATCTACCTCCTCTTCTCTAAAAATTGGTACTAACATATTATTTATGATAGCATCAAAACATGAGTTTGTATGTAAAGGGAGGGGTTGCTTTTCACTTTTCAGTTCTAATTTGTAGTGTAAATTGCCTTTACCCTTTTTCTCTCTGTATTTCCATCTCTTCTTTTTTATTTCTATCTGCCTATTAACCACTCCAGTGGCCTAGTGGCTAGAGCTTCCATCCCAGATGTGGGATGTTGCTGGTTTGAACCCCGGCCAAGTCATACCAAAGACATAAAAATGGTACTAATAGCTGCCTCATTAGGTGCTCAGCATTAAGAGGTTAGTGTTGGGGCTGGTTGGCCTGATGTTTGGATAATGTGACTGGGTGGGACAGTGGCATGATGCCCCAATGCTAGACATCTCTATAGACTGCCATGCTACAGACATCATAGCGATATGACTGAAAAATTGTTAAAGCTACAATAAATATCCAACTCTTTCTCTCACACACACACACACACACACACACACACACACACTCCATTTGCATATCTTCTCTCTCTCTCTCTCTCTCTCTTAACTCTTTCAGCAACTCTCTTTCTGCAGTTGCATTTGTCTTTCTCTTCTTCAAAAGAATTCCGGTAGTGATTTCAATATTGAACTTTATGATATGGCAGTAGCCTCGAATGTGCTAATATGCCAACAGTCGTCCTGTATCATGGTGATGTAATCCAAAACGTCTTTGAATGAATTCAGCACAATTCCAAAATAGTGATTTAGTTCAAGAAGTAATAATGAGCACCTTGAAATTTCAGTGAATAATTTAAAGAAATGAATCCTCTGCAATATTAATTGAAACACAACCTAAATTGAGTCCTCAGAAACTGATGCTGAGATATCATATGCAATAAAGAAATTCTATTTACTTCTCCTATTGTTAAAAAAAACCCCAAAATTAATAACAGAACTAAGTTGAAGGTTATTTTGAGAATATTTTAAGTTTTAAACAAGGTCAGGTCTCTTACTAAAACTTCAGTTAAGAAAATTTAATGCAGCAGGTACACTTGGAATTCCCATGAGGAACACCAGTGTCCTAAATTCAAATTCAAGTAAACATATTTACTTCCAGTAATGATGATCTTAATATATAATCTAAAATCATAGAAAAATATTAGCTATGTATTATTGTGGGGATTTGTTATGGTGGAGCTAGGTGCTCCCAGTATTTCATTTAAACTATTGTAGAAGTCCCTCCCAGGCTCAATTTTGTTGGAAATTAAATTTAGTGAAAGACAGATGTAAAGCTCCAAGCCCCCAGTCAGCAATGCCGACGGTTAGATGATTAAATATTCAAAAAAGGGTGAAATTCAATGAATAACAATTTAATAACAATTCAATAGCCAAATAATTCAAAATTCCAATTACACTCCTTCCGCTTGACCCTTTAATAGCCTACTGAATCACTTGATTAGCAGTGTGAGATTGATTTCCACCCGTCCCTACTGCGGTATTCTTCTCTCTCCTATTTCTCCCAATTCCTTCTCCTCTTCCTCCCCGGCTTTCTCCAAATTCCTTTTCCTCCTGCTCGACTGCTCTATAATCCTCCTCATCCTCAACTTTCTCCTCCAGACTCCATTTCCTCCTCCTCCACACTCTCTCCACCTTCTCTCCACTGACTAGACTTCTGTTGACTTAGACTGTTCGGCTAGTCTCAATTCCGTCTCCACCTCTTGGAGACTCGGGACTCAACAGAACCAGGAGGTTTGTCCCCTAAAAAGCTTCCTTTTTGAAGCTTTGTCTTTCCTTAGAATCTGCCTCTAAGTTTTACCGCCAAATTATGAGTGGCTTTTCTCGGAGTAACCCTATTGCTCAGCAATCTGCCTAGGGGAAACTAAATTTTTTCTTGGAGCTCTGAAAGTTATAATTCGGCCAACATTGTAATCACACCCTCTGTCTCAATTCCGATTGGATATCGTTATGAACCGATCCAATCAAACTTAGCGGACAATGCCCCTCTCACTGTCTGTCAACGTGGGGATGGATGAGAACACGCCCCACTCACCCCATGGGCTTCCCTCTGATCTTAGGACTAAGCTGTAACACATAGGTATGAAGTGGTGCGATCTATCGCCTGTACCGATTCAAGATTCCGGTCTCTGGCTGGTCAGGTAACCTAGCTGCGCAATGTTTGGAGATCAAACACAAAGCTGCGGTACTATTCAAGACAAGAAGATTATAGCTTGCTTATATATGATTTTTTAGCTGGGGCATAGCAAAGGTGACAATTATATTGTTTACACAACAATAAGAGTTTTGTTAGGTAGGAATTAAACTCAATTACTGACCAAGGTCAGTCTTAAAATTTTGATATACGTAACAAATAATCATGGATAAAAGCCAACAAAATATAAATTAGATATACATCACAAGCTTTGTTACATGTTTTTTTAAAGTTGCGCTTTTATATTTCAGGGTATCTAGAGTCTCGGCTACTTCTGACATTTATATTAAGAGAATAAATCCTTGCATTGTACCACCTGTATAATATGTACAAGGACAAACCACCACCAGTTCCTTTCATTGCAAAATACCACTGTAATAATTCATTACTCTAAACAAATATGGTGCTGATCTGATGTCTAATATGAACACAACAGTGTTGCTTTGGTTCTATAAGTTTGATCTTCTTGGAGGAGGGATCATGAACTTGTTACGATATGTGATCTGAAACTGTTTCAGTGTAATATATTCCATGTTAAAAATTGAATACTGATGATGTCAGATGTTCAAAAAGTAGGAATAAAAAATAACTGAATCTGATTTTATGCTCTCCCCTTGCCCATCTAGTACAATGGTTATAGTTGTAAATCTCGTCATCAGTTACCAGTACAAGTCCTCAATTTGATGCAGAATAATAGACCCTCATATTATTATTAGTGTTTTCGAAATCTACTTGCCTGATGCCAGAAGAAGTTCATATTAGTCCCGGGCATTATCCCACGAGCAAGGCGAAAAAAATTAAGTCGAGTACAGTTCATAAATCTTTATGTTCTGCAACTGTCATACTTTGCGATCTCCCCAAAGTACACATATCATCACCTTTATGTATGATTACATATATCGCAATCTTCTTTTACTTAATGGTCCACAGTTTCTGTAATCAGTCTATCCCTGTTAGAGTGCAAAATTTCCATTTTGTAATCCATGATATAACATGAATATTTGAATCAAATTTTGACAGCAGGAACTATATATTTATATTTTAACTTGTCAGTTACATTTCAATATATATATATATATATAATATATCTATATCTATATCTATATATATATATATATATATAGGCAGGTATATAGTTACATATATATATAAAGGTATATATATATATATATATATATATATATATATATATATATATATATATATATATATATATATAATTAAAAATAACGTGACTTTTAAAGTGTTGGTATAAAGCAATTTGATGTACCAATACTGTTGGTATATCAAATTGTGATCTGCCCATGAAGCAATAATTCACATATATAAACATTCTTGCAACTGCGCCCTTGCAACTGAGTGCTGTCCACTCATTAATCACTAGTGACGTATGAAAATAACAATAAAAACTATTAATAATACCCGTTTTCTAAATGAATTTAATATGGTACACAATTTCATCGCAATCTTCTCTGCTTTCCGTTCTCCCTCCCCTCTCATGCATTAGGGTCAAAATATTCCTGGGGTGAGAGAGAAAAAAGAATTTGGGCTGGATGAAAACCTTGAAATTGAGCTTAGACCAAGTAACCTACAAGAATATGGTTCATTGTAATGGTATGTGTGCAGTTGCGTTATGATTTTTATAATCAAAGACAGAAAGTTGCATACCCTGTCGACATTGTACGACATGTACTGTGATGTGTGTGTGTGATATGGATAATTCGGTGCTTCTCTCTCTTTTTTTTTATATCTTCATGTATATCATTGGTCATAACGTATATACTATAAGGTATATGTATATATATATAAAAGAGTATATATATGGGATTCGCGGACTACAAGCCCTAACGCAGCCAACGGTGCCATGGAAAGATTTTGGGCTGCATTATATGCTGAGCTTCCAGACTCAAAACAATAGGCTTCTCAAAGATTATTTTGATGCATGTCGCCGATTTGAAGGTAATTAGGTAATAGATGTATATCTTAATACTATAACTCGTGTGAGATCTATTTTACAGGCATGCTTAATAAAGCACTTATCCATAACCTAAATACCAGCAACCTAATCGTTGTTTATCATCTATTGTCTGATTGTTTACTTGAAAATTACAGAAGGCTGATAACTATTTATTGTTTGGAAAAGAAGTAAACAAATAAAAATAAGTATTCTAAACTCCTTTTTAAAAGTCAGCTAGTCAGAGATAGTTTAAATGCATGTCCCCGACTTCAAGGTGACTAGATGATTATTGTTAAGCAAATGGATAAGTCAGCATTCTCAAATCATTTAGTTTAAGAAAAAAATATTATTGCATAAAGTCTAGCTTTCATTACTGTACATATTGACCTGATAGAATATCCAGTCATAGAAAAGTGAACTTAACAATGTTTCCAAAAGCAAATCAAATGAACCATTTCAAAGAAAAATATTTAATGTTTCAGTTCAACGTATTTTACCTACCTCCACCCCTTCTTTCTATAGTCTCTTTCTCAATTCTGGCTATTTCAAAGCCATAATATATTTATCTATGTACAGTATGACCCTGCTATAGCACACTCAGTTATAACATGAATTCGGATATAACACAGTCGTGGTGTGGCTCCCGAAATTTCATATACATGTATTTTTCTCGTACACGAAAAAAATGTCTTAAAAGTATGAAAAAAACAAAAAAAAAGTTTATCATTTTAGGGAAGAGATTGTGTATGAATAATACAAGACGATCGTGGTGTGGCTCAAGAAATTTTATATGCATTTTTCTCATACACGAAAATATAATGTTTTCTTCTTAAAAGTACGAAAAATAACGTGTAAAAAGTTTATTCAGGAATCGTGCTGGGCTTTGCCAATGTCGCAGATTGCGATATTTTTTTTTCTTATTGGTTGCAAAATACACTATCTGGCGATCGTTTTTATTGGTGACATTGTTGGCTGCTTAAACTTGTATATACAACCATCGGTTTGGAGTGGAGAAAATCAGAGGCCCCATGAAAGGAAGCCACAAAGTCGATATAAAATGCACTGAAATTTATCTGTTGTTACATAAACAAATTCTTTGTCCATATTGACAAACCATCTTAACAGTGCATTGTTATATCATAATCCGCTTATGTTGACATCTGGCATGAGTACTGTATGTTTCGAGATATCCGCTTTTTTCTCAAATTTACATTTCTGGTAGCAGAGATCAACCAGACGAGGCATTATCTCATAATCTATCTTTCGTTGGATTTTTGGCCGCTAGCTAGTAACTAATATATTTACATAGACTGACATTTATATGTGGATGGTAAGTAAAATTCCTCTTCTTTTCACTCAGAATTAAATCCTTCAGAACATTCACATTTTCTGTAGTAATCCCTATCAGACCAGAATACCTGCGTCTCTATCGTCGATTTACCCTTTCTTTAAATTTCTGACGCATGCGTGGAAGGCAGCATCACTCCACTACCACAAATGTAAAAAAAAAGCAAGCTCTCACTTGTCTATTCAACAGGCAGGGAGGAACAGCAACTACAGTTGACCATACACAGCCAATTCATTTAAAACAAATGTACCCAGATAAAATAGTAGCTGAAATTTCAAAGAAAACATTACCTTTGAAGCACCGATTGTAATGAAAACGTACTAAGCAAATGGGAAAAAATCAGTCTCAATCATGCAATAAAATTTTTTGATGTTGCCGCCACAATAAGAAACAGGCATTTGTTTGGTTCTCCAAAGCTGTCCTTTAGCGGTGACTTCAATAATGCATGTACCCTACATCAAAGAAAGCCGACTACAATCTTAAAAAAAACCCAAAGAACCTTTCTTCAAAGGAAGTCAGTACCGAACTTGAATAAAAACAATGAAATCTGATGGATTGTTTCAGTTTCCAACATGACTGGAACACTTTCTGTGCTGTGAAAGTTTCCTTTCTACAGGAAAAAAGTTTATGCTTACAAACTCTACCGACGGCGCTTAAGACACAAACTTTTACCGACTTGGGACGTACTGAAAAGTAAATGTGCTTCATCATTCTTTACATGATTGTGCTATTTTTTTTTTTTACTGAATACAGACCTATATGACCTGTAACAAAATTATTGAATATTTTAAATCTGTGTGTGTGCATATTTTCGATGGAATTACTTATTTTGGATTCAGTGTATGTGATGTGATTCGCGGGTGAGTACACGGTGTTGATACTTTATTCATTGCTATACATTAGACATGTATATATAAACAGTATACACGTATATGTACCAATGCGTGGTTCTCTGAATAAAGTAAAATATTATAAATGCCTTCTCAGTTTTCACCACAGGTGTATTTCTCATTTAATATGCATCGATTTAAGATGATAACTGTGCCAATGAAGCACGTATTTTGCGCCCGCATTTATTACCTTACCTCTCCCCCCACCCCCCGCACATTTTTTTCGGTACATGCATCATTTTCTTCAGCTGACCTGGTTGCTTATAACACCGTTCAGTCTATAACACCGTCGGGTTCTATGGCTCCCAACTACCATGTTATAGCGGGGTCACACTGTATATACAAATGCATATATCTGCATTCTAACCCTTCCTTTTCTTGCGTACATATTTATCTTCATTTACTATTTACACACGTTTTTGATAACTTTATTTATGGGCATATGGTTTTAAGGCATAAACACAGAAAAAAGGGAAAAAAAAGATTAATTGTAAAACGAATGTAACGCAATTTACTTAACTTGCCGTTTTATTCTGCCTAATATTTAAACTTTAGTTGTGATATATTGCCATATAATGGGTCAAGCGCAGATTTCCAAAAGGCAACTTCAGTTTCAGTGAATTTGCCATGGGCAAAAATTTGTGTTGCTTTGGTGTCAACCTAAATTTTTAAAAATCTTATTTTTTATTTTAATAGATGAATTGACAATTTAGATATGTTTGATATTCTTAAGTTTTAATTATGCACTGTCTAGACTTGATGCATATTTTTGTTGTAATGATATTTCTCATTTGACAACTTGATGGCAATTTTTGATTGTGTCAGTAAAAGAGGTCGCGAAGTTGCAAAACAGCCTGCGGTGTTGTTTTCGGCAAAATAACTTAAACTTATATTTTTAAGAGATTTGAACATTTAAGTGCATGTATATGTCTGTCTATAGTTTTAATTGCAGAGAAATTAGTTCTTGAGCTTTTAAATAGATATCTTCTCATGTTTTTGCAGGACAGGCGCATTAAGAGAAAAAAATATTCAGGTTCTCAGGTTGATGGTAGTATTTGATTGTGTGTAATTAGTCCTCACAATGACATCCTCACAAAGATGGTAAAGTAAGAGTAGTCTTCATAATGTTTAAAGAACTATACGGTAAAAAGGAAGTGATACAGATGTGGCCTGGGCTGCAGTTAAGCTTACTTTCAAATTTCTAACCTATACTTTCATTCCTTCTCATGGTCCTCGAAATGTAGTCATATGTCAAGGTCCTCACAAGTATATCAATACAACTGTGTGTGTGTGTGTGTGTGTGTGTGTGTGAGTGTGAGTGTGTGTTTAACATAGTGTGGCAGTTTATAGTGATGTCTAGCACTGGGGCATCATGCTACAGACATGTAGCATGATGTACCACCCGGTCACATTATCCTGACACCAGGCCAACCAGTCCTAACACTAACCAATTAATGCTGAGCACCTAGTGAGGTAGCTGTTAGTACCATTTACATAAGTCTTTGGTGTGATTCCACCGGGGTTCATTTCCGAGGATCCCCAGTCAAAGATGACGGAGTTGTCTGCATTAACCAACCTGGTGCCACCAAAATTTTATCTGTGACTGTTCTCTTCAGATTCCGTCACATCAACTTTTCTCTGGCATTGGAATTTAATGTTTTCTTATCATTTTTTGTTTGTTTGGTTTTTGTTTGTTGTTGTTTCGTTTTTTTTTTCCATGTGCTCTGTACATTGCACCCAAGACACATTCGGGAAGGATATCTCCACAGCTCTGGTCAGGGCAGGTTCTTTATATTTACAAAATGATACATGCTTGTGTTGTCTTATTTCAACACTTCTGATGTTGATCTCGTGTGTTTGGCTGCAATTTGGGATATTAATGTTCTGTATTGTCTCATAACTTGCGCCTATGTGCTAAAGCACTGGCCGAAAAGATTGGATGTTCATTGGTGTCTTTCCTTATCATACTCTGGATTATGTAAACAATTGTTGTGAGATTATTTGTCCCATGTTTTTTCTCCTAATAATGTAAACCTGTTACTTGGTTGTCGGTATGTAATATGATTGATGGCACTTTTTCAGTTTTGTAATATTCACTTTTCAAATGTATGTTTTCCCCACACATACCAGCTATCTCTAACATCTTGTCGGCAATATTTTCTGAGTGAGTGCTTTGGATTTGCTATTTTCTTTAACATTCTTCTCAGTATGTTTGTTCCTTGCTTGTTGGAAGTTCCATGGTCCATTTAAAGAGTCATCTCATTTTAATTCATAATAAAGTTTCCAAGATATTTAGTAGAGAAGACTGTCTGATATTTTATCCATCATTCTGGGATTTGTTCTCACATACAGCCGATTGACATATGGTTGAAAAAAACACTAACTGTTGCGAATGAACCACTACCCAATAACCAATGTCTGTTACTGACACTGGAAACTAGTGTAAAAATATGCACATGTTCAGATTCATTTAAGATTTTCAGATTTATTTGAGTGCATTTGAGTAACATGAAATACTTTATTCTATATATATATTTTAACTCCTCCACCAATATTTTCTGAGATAAAATTGTGTTAATATATGTAGAAAGGTGGTTTGCAGTAGGTTTGTGGTGGTTTATGGTAAATACATGGACCGTATTTCCACATAGTATCTATTTCTGCTCCAAGAGCAACCATTTTCTTGGTGACCCATTACATTATTTGATGTCACACAGCCTTTAATTTGGTCCAAGAGCAGCATTAGGAGATACTCAGCGCATACATTTTTCTTGGTGACCCAATTTTAGATATCATGTACAGTTTGGTTTTTTCAGGGGTCCAAGAGTAACATTAAAAGATGCTCAACCCATAAAACATTCTTGGTGCCACACTAAATTTTCAGATGTCTCACAGTGTTTGCATTCCTTGTAAAGAAAATGAGTCATTGGTTCATCAAAAGGGCCACTGGTTTTCTGTGCCAGAGATATCCCTGTTATCATCAATATTCATAGCAAGAAGTGTCTTCTAAACAGTAATGACTGTACTGTAATTCTTGTTGTTTATTGTACAGTTGATATGGAGGGCAATGCCTGTGTCCAGACAAACATTGATATGCCAGCAGCTGTAGGGGTAATAGACATTGCCTATTTGAGTGCCAATCCTATTCAGGTTGGAGATACACAGACCAGAACAACATGCCGAATCACACTTTTGGGGACTGAAGGCAAGAAACTGAAAATTTACGTAAAAGAGATGATCTGGAAAGAATGTGGGGTTTTCCTGAGAGTATATGATGGGGATCCATACTTCCTGCATCCAAAGGTAATGTTAAATAGTTCTGTTTCCATAAAGGTTATATTATTGTTAATGAAAATTTTGTGGATGCAATACATGGCTTCAGTTTTAAAATAACAGCTATTGGAATAAATATCTTAATGGACACAATCAGTTTCCATTAACATATAAGTAAGATAAAATATATTCCCATCTTCACCAGAATGTCCAGAATTCTGCCACCAGATGGCCTGTTGACCTCCCTTTCTTCTACTCGTATGTGCAGTAATGTTTGCAAATCTCTTCCATTCCAGCTAATTTAAGATGCAATTTTAAAATAACAGCTATTGGAATAAATATCTTAATGGACACCATCAGAGTTTCCATTCACAGATAAGTAAGATAAAATATATTCCCAACTTCTCCAGAATGTCCAGAATTCTGCCACCAGATGGCCTGTTGACCTCCCTTTCTTCTACTTGTATGTGCAGTAATTCTTGCAAATCTCTTCCATTCCTGCTAATTTAGAATTCAGTGCATCTCTGCCACCAGAACCAGTTAATTGCATCTTTTAGTTGATTTACAATACCCAGTAAAGAAACCAAATGTTGACCCATGTATCATTTCCTGCCTAATCACCATTACCATGTTTACCATATGTGAACCCTGGTAAGGGAATTATAACGGAGTCTGTTACACCATTAACTAGATAACTCATGCCATGATAGCTCAAGAACCAGCTTATAATGCTGGGTTGGGCATGGATCCACTTTTTTAAAACCAGAAAATACCCTCCACCACCACCAAGATTAATCACTACTTGTTGAGCATAAAGAAAATAACAATCAAAACTGGTAAATGAAACCTTGATTTGTCTCTCATTTTATGACCAAAACAGTGGATATTACCCAGAAATTTGAATGAACGTCATGAAATTATCAGCTCTAATAAGAAGCTATATATTCTGTTACATTTTCTTGCCAACAACATTCTCAGTACACTGTCAATAATTCTGATTAATGCAAATGTCGCTAATGCCTACTGGTGCTGCCACCTTAATAAATAAATACCAATTAATAAGTTTTGTCACATGATATACATGTTTTTGTTTTATGTTTAATTGATTTTCAGTGTAATCATCTTAAATATAGTATGCCTTCTTACATTCAAAAATGAAAAATGTCAATCTATCATCGCAGTTATGTCCACTAGCTTTTCTGTGAGAACCTAATTAAGTGCCAACTGTGTTTTGATTTCCAACTTGCAGAAGTAGTATTTGTATTGTTACACTCAGTTAAAAGAATACAAGCTTTGTATTATCATGTTAATTATTTATTTTGTATTAGATCAAATAAATTGGGGTTGGAATAAAGAAAAGTTAAAAGGTATTTGTGTAAGAGTTAGTGATCCCAGTCATGCCAGGTCAGATCAATCAAACACTAGATACTATAATAAATATTATTATGTAAGTACATGTAATTTGTCCTGTGTTATTGAACATAACAATGATGGCAGAGATAATTAAGTGTGACTTTATAATATAGTTATAATGGAAAACAGACTAATGTCCATAAGGGACATACAATATAAAAAGATACTACATTTTATGTATGGTACATAATATTGTACATTTGGGTGTTGATTGCTTTTAACATTCAATGTACACAGGATTACAAATTGACCTTGACTAATTTTACTTGCATCTGTCGTAATAGCAAGTTGGATTTGGGTGGAAATATAAGAATTTGTATGCCATGTTACAATGGTGGTAGAGCATTTAGTGTTATCCTTGTTCATCCTTCCATCTGTCAGTCCATCAATCCATCATGCCTTGGTTAAGTTTTCAGTAATGAACAGTGTTCTGGAAAAGTGGTAAAAAAGGAAGAAACTTTAAAAACATTTTAAATTCAGATTAATTGTTCTAGAAATACATTTTTAATACATTTGCTTGTGGTCATGAAAAGACCATGATTGTCAATATCTCAGTTTTTGTTCACCCTCTTGATCCTGTTTAATGTACTACATGTATATTACCCCAACCCTGCATGATATCAGTATTCTTGTTACTTTGATTCAAAAGTTAAAAATCTGGTACCTTGCAGTTGCACTTAACAAAGACCACTATTTACATTTCTGATTGCAGTGGTCCTTCACCTGTGACCAGGGAATAGCAGGAGGTCTGTACTTCACAACTGACAGCAAAGTGACCATAAGCCTGGAGAAGCCATCATCAGACAACAAATTGTACCAGTTCTCACTTGTTGTAGCTAGGGAAGATGGTTAGTACACAGGAAATTCACTATTTTTTGTTGGGTACCAGTTTTGATTGATTTTGTGAGACCGATAAAAATATATTTATTTTGACCTAACCAACATCTCTTTAGTTGCTAGACAACAGAATTCAATCTCAAATCCATAAATTTAAATATCACAGGCTGAACAAATTTACTTTTTACAACAAGAGGTATGAAAAATGTCAAATTTTATTTTAGCTGAGATGTTGGTGTGAATATTACAAGGATATGCAAAGTAAGTATGTATGAATATTACAAGAATATGCAAAGTAAGCTTATATGAATATTACAAGGATATGCAAAGTAAGCTTGTATGAATATTTCAAGGATATGTAAAGTAAGCTTGTATGAAAATTGGAAGGATATGCAAAGTATGCTTGTATGAAAATTGCAAATATATGCAAAGTAAGCTTGTATGAATATTACAAGGATATGCAAAGTAAGCTTGTGTGAATATTACAAGGATATGTAAAGTAAGCTTGTATGAAAATTACAAGGATTTGCAAAGTAGGCTTGTATGAAAATTGCAAGGATATGCAAAGTAAGCTTGTATGAAAATTGCAAGGATATGCAAAGTAAGCTTGTATGAAAATTGCTAGGATATGCAAAGTTAGCTTGTATGAAAATTGCAAGGATATCAGGCTGGGCATGCTTTTGCAGAAGTTCATTAACGCAGGTTTTATTAAGCTCCAACCAGAAGAACTTATGGGATGGGATGGTGTCTACCATCTGTTGTCTGTCCAGCCATCAGCAAAAGATTGCTGCTTCTCCAAAACTACTAGGAAGATTGCCAGGAAACTTTACCAACATATTTATTTCATGGTCTAATTGGTCCTAGATCAGAATGGTGCCAGATGTCCAGTATGACCATCTTGAAATTCTTCTTGTTGCTACTCCTGACTGGGTGGTGATATCAACATGGGGTTCTCACTGAAAGGCTTCTTATTATGTCTAGTTAGTTTTAAACAAAAATCTGATGCTCACTAGGGACTCCACAGCAGCCATCTAAAACAATCCTGTTATGGCTACTCCTTTTGAACAGAAGTCATATTGATGTGGGGTTTTCACTTATGATGTCTAGTTGGTCAGGGCAGATATGTTGTACAATATTGACATGACAATGGCCATACTGAAAATTTTGTTAGTGCTACTCCTCCTTAATGGAAAGTTATATTGACATGGGTTTTCACCGGAAGACTTCTTATGACATCTAGTTGGTCCAAAATGAAAATTGTGTTGATCTGATAAATTATATATCTGCCATTTTACAAATATTGTTAACACTACTTCTACTCAATTGATGATTGTATCAACATGGGGTTGTCATAAACAACTCTTACAGTGTTCTAGTGGGGTCCCTGGCAGCTGAGTGGTCTAAGTGCTCGCCTTTACCAATCACTGTCATCTCACCTTTGTCTGTGGGGGTTTGAGTCTTGGGCTCAGCTAATGTGGATATGTGAAGAAGATTGCCAGTAGCTTTCCCTGGGTTGGTGGTTTTTGCTGGGGATTTCATAGGTTTTTCTTCCACCAGTTATGCTAGCTATCATGTATCTTATGCTGAGAAATGGCATTGAGCCCAAAACAGCAACAATTTCTAGTACTTCTCTTAGATGGCTGGATATATCAACATGGTGCCTTCACCAAAATACTTCTTTTGTCTACTTGGTACTAAACGTAAGTGGTGCCTATCACTCCTCTTCCAAAATGGAAAGTCATATTAACATGGAGATTGGGGTTTCCACTATTTATGATGCCTTTTGGTCCTAAGTGAAATGGGGTCAATATGACGTCTAATGTGTCCACTGTAAGCAGTTAATTTAAAAATCTTATCGCTGGAGAATACCAAAGTTGGTTTTGAACTCCATAATTAAAATTAAGAAATTGTCTTATCTTGAATTCCTGGAAATGCAGCCAGTAGAGCATCATTCCTTAGAGGGACTTGTGTTTCACTTTGTCCAAGGCATCTGAGTAATTGATTTATCCAGTGCTGTGCTGAGGAAATAGTCTTTCTTTCCAAAGCACATGAATTTATGTCCCACAAGAAATATATGAGTTCACAGTAATTGTATATAAATTTGTGACTGATACAACTGGCAGTAAATGAAGAATGGAAAGGAATGATACTTTTTTAATAATAGGACCATATGACAGTAAGCATATTTACCAGTTTACCAGACTATATCTGTGCAATGTTGTTTCATTATTTTTTTGAGTCACATAAAGGTAGGCAACAGGAAGGTTTTCAGAATATGTTGTATTAGACTTCAGATGTTTTTCTCTGCCTGCCTTTATGCAGGACCAGATATTGGAGGGTCTGTGGGACAAGCTTCAGGAGGGACAGTGAATACTGGGCTCCCCATTGGAGCACAAGCAGGTATTGGGATTGGTGTAATGCTTGTCTTGCTGATGGCTGTTGGACTTGTTGCCTTTTGTGTAATCATTTGGAGGAGACGTCGTGAGGATAAAAAGAGTGCACACTCTATGTCTACATCATATGCTACCCGTAAGTTTTCTTTCATATTCTTTTTAGCTCATATGGCTGTATGGTATCAAACACACTTCATGCACATACATACCAACCATTACAGTTTTGGTATTATCATTACATTTTTTTAAAACCTAATTGCATCTTATGCTTGTCTATATATGAATTATGCTTTTTTGGTGTAATAAAATGAAACAAAGATATAAAAGTTTGTGTTTTTCATTTTTATCATCTATTTAATCCCACACTTGATATAAATTTGAGAATGTTCTAGAAAAGAAGACTGCTGTGTAAGGATAAATATACTTGTCTGTCATAGACCTACATGTAAATCAAAATGGCCACCACAGTATGAAACTCTTAACCAGCTCCTGAAACATTTGGAAATACAGCTGTACAGATGAAAAGATACTAGTTCTAAGTGCTACCAGCAACTAATTTAGTCTGTGCATAAAGTGTCAGGGTAACTTAGTAAGCTCAATATAAGTACAGATTTGCATGTTTGCATATTCATACAAAAGAACAGTAAAACAAATATGGCCACTTCTTCACTGTCTCAGTGGATCTACTCATTTTTCAAACCAGATTCATCAGATTCATTTTCAGGATTTACCCAAGAGGATCTCTTAAATGATATAAAGAATATAGACACACTCAATACTGAACACAAATATTCACTTGAAATAGAGTCGACCTACCAAGATTGTGTAACACCAAAATCAAACATGGTTGACTCCTCCTCTTCAGTTCCAAGCTTTCTTAAAATCCAACATAATATGCAGAGTATAACAATCACAGCTGGCTCCAAAAAATTCCAACAATCAAGAAATTCTTGGATGAGAATCTACACTTCCAGCAGGGACACTCACATAATGGACTGATCTATAATCCATCGATACAGATTCTGCCACAGTAACTCTCTGCATAACAACTGGTAAATTTCATTTACAAGGGCCAGGCTATATAGAATGGGTAAATTATTTTATCAACACTTGTCAGCAAATGGTAGATAACACCAGTTTGAAATTAATTACCTCTCAGCCAAGGGCTTCAACACCCATCCCTGAAGCCCACAGATCTAAACATCCAGTCAACAGTAACACAGCTTTACATGAAATAAGCCAGACTGCAATCAATGTGGAGGAAACTCCAGGACCCCAGCTTATGATAGGTACAACGAATTCCTTTGAGTTCCATGGAACCCATAACCAGACTTTTGCACCACCATGCAGTGCTCAATGCCATACCCTATCAAAGGCCTTTTTGAAATCTATAAAGACGTGGTATAGATTCTGCTGATGCTGATGGTATTTCTCGCAAAAGAGTCTGAGATTGAAGATTTGTTCTGTGGTGCTCCTTCCTGCTCGGAAGCCTACCTGCTCTTCAGCAATAATTTTCTCTGCTTGAGGCTTTAGTCTGTTGACAGTTATCTTCAGCATGACTTTGCTTGGGTGACCGATCAAACTGATGGTTCTGTTGTTTTGGCATAGCTGTAGGTTTCCTTTCTTGGGGAGCATGATGACCAAGGGTTGAGTCCATGTGGTGGGCCATTCTCCTGTCTGTCATATCTTGTTGCAGATTGTTGTTAGGACTGAGACTATCTTTTCTCCTCCTGCTTGAATGAGCTCTGCTGGTATGTTGTCAATGCTGGCTGACTTTCCTTTCTTTAGTGACCTAACTGCAGTTTCTACTTCTTCACGAAGAATGGGGTTGTCATCAATTTCTTTGGCCTGAGGGCAATTTAGTATCACTGGATCTCCTTGGGTCTTATGATTGTCCAATTCAGAGCAGTATTCTGTCCATCACTTGAGGATCTCTTGATCTTCTGTGAGGCATTTTCCTGATTTGTCTTGGATGGTGGTAGTTTTCCCTTGTTTATGGGTTGTGAGATTTTTCATCAGTTGATATACCATTTTGCTGTCATTTCTACTCAGACTGTCTTTGATTTTGCAGCATTGTCTTTCTATTCAGGATTCCTTTGCCTTTTTCATGGTTTTCCTGATCATGTTGTTTATCTCTGTATTTTCTAGCTCTGTTATCTCTTTTTCCCTTTTTCAGTTCTCTTCTTTTGTCGCATAGTTCAGGGACATCTGTCGTGACCCAAGGTTTCTTTGTTCGACAATATTTGCCAATGATCTCACTAGCTGTGCTAGTGACAGCTGTGTTGAATGTGGTTGTTAAGGACTCTAGGTTGGTGTCTTGGTTGTCCAGGGTTATCAGAGGTGCAAATTTACCACCTATCATTGCTTGGAAGGCTTCTGTGACTCTTGGATCTTTCAATTTTTCAATGTCAAATCTGATTCTTGGTTGGTTAGGCTTTATTATCATTTTCAGGTGAAGGCGAAATGTTGTCATCAGTAAATCATGGTCACTTCCAATATCTGCTCCTGGAAAACATCATGTTCTGGTGATATTCAGTCCTGTGCAGAATCATTTTTTCAACAAGATGTAGTCAATCTGGTTGTGATGTTGTCCATCTGGACTGTGCCAGGTCCATCTTCTAGATGCTTTGTGAGGGCCGAATGTGTTGGCTAGCACAAGATTGTTGTAGGCAGCAAACTCCAAGAGCCTGAATCTTCTTTCATTTGTTTCTGCATTGCAGAAGGGCCTTTGATAGGGAATGACATGCAGCCTTATGGGCAACTATGAGGAAGTACAACATCAGCTCAAACCTGGTGCAGGTTGTTGAGCACCTCTATGACAAAGCCACCAATGCTGTCCTCATTAGTGGCAGCAGAGGAGATTGGTTTTGAACAACAGTTGGAGTCAGACAGGGATGTATACTGTCACCTACACTCTTCAACATTTTCCTGGAAAGGATCATGGAGGATGCCTTGTATGACCATAATTGCACTGTTAGCATCAGAGGAAGAACAATCACCAACCTTTGCTTTGCAGATGATATTGATGGTTTAGCAGGAGATGAAAAAGAACAGGCTGACTTGGTTGAGCGCCTTGACACAACTTCCACAGCATACGGTATGGAGATTAGCGCAGAAAAAACCAAACTGTTGACAAACAACACCAATGGCATCAGTGCAGAGATAAAGGTCAGTGGACAGAAGCTGGAAAGAGTCACAAGCTTTAAGTACTTGGGATCAATTATCACAGATGAGGTCTCCAAACCAGAACTACTTTGCAGGATTGCCCAGACAACAGCAGCAATAATAAGTGTTACGTATATGTAATTAAATTACTTGTGTGTTAGTTTTAAATTCTCTTTTACTTTATTTTTATTTCATTACATTTTGTTGTAAGGATAATATTTTTACTGGATTCGACATCTTTCCCAGTAAATTTAGTTCAGTTCTTTTAGTCTGATTAGAACGCAAAATGATTGCTACATTGTATTTTTAGCTGACCTAGTTCTTGACCTTGGTTCCAGTTTTGTAAACACTAAGTGAAAATGATTAGTTATTACCAAGGCCATGTTCAGCTCTGTTGTAAAGAGTTTTATTTTTAAATTCATTTCCAGTGTGGGAATCTGATTCTTAGATAGGGCTATTCTAGCCTACGTGCTAATTGACTTGTAGTGAGTGATCACGTGACCCATCACGCGGGTCTGAAATGACGTTTTAGTTGGGTTTAATTCTCAATCTCAGTGTTTATGAGTCAGTTGTAAAATAATACCTTGAGGCTGAAAGGTATTCCTGTTATTGCCATCTGAATTGAGTTTTTTATTTAAAATAATATATTCACCCTGGAAAATACTTTTCTTCATTGAAATTCTTGGACAAAGACATGTACTAAATTATTTGGAATTCAAAAGCCGGAATTATATTCTTGGTGACTCAACAAGGAACTGTTGACACATCAGCACAAACTGGTTATAGAGGACGTCATCGCCTTCCATATTTGAACTTCATCGAGATTCGAACTTGGATTCAATTAGAACTGTTTAGTGATAGGACTTATATTTTTTAATTCTAGGATTAAATTTTGGATTATATTCACAAACCATAAGTCCTATTTCATATTTTTACCTTGTTTTCTAGGGAAATAAATTATTTTGTTAAATTTACAAAGCTTGTTGACTTCACTCTTTTCTTTTATTACTTTTGTACATGCCTACATGTAACGTAAGGTTGAGACCAATATGGAAAGATACCAACATTGTGTTTGGTTCCAAAATAGGGCTGATGCGCTTGATTGTCATATCCATCTTTCTGTATACTTGTGAAACAGGGATGCTCACATCAGATCTACAAAGAAGGATTCAAACCTTTGAAATGAGATGCTACAGCAAGATCTTGGGCATCTCATACATTGACCATGTAATCAATGAAGAAGTCCACAACAGGATCCAATGAGCCATCGGATCCTATGAAGACCTCTTGACCACTGTAAAAAAAACGCAAACTGAAGTGGTATGGTCATATCTCAAGATCATCTGGAGTGGCATAAACAATTTTGCAAGGCACAATGTGAGGGTGCAGAAGAAGAGGCAGACAGAAAAAGAGGGAAGACAACATTAAGGATTGGACGGGCTTAGGATTTGGAGATCTCCAAAGTGCAGTAGAGAACAGGGAAAGATGGAGAGAATTGGTTGTAAAGTCAACTGTGGTGTCCCAACGATCTCTTTGGTTAAGGGATTGATGATGATGATGATGATGATGCAGTACTCAGTAATAATAAGTAATCTCCAGGCCCAAGTGGAAAGGTTAGAACAGGAACTCTGTGCACTAAAATCAAAGAGTCTACACAGCATTCAAATGGATAAACCAAGTGCAAAAAAAGTGTGCCAGGAAACCCAGACAATACAATACACAAACATGTCAAAGAACCAAAACACAAAAGCATGTCAGGGCACTCAGACCATACCAAACCAGCTATTAAAAAAAAAAAATACTTATACACACAAACAGATGCAACCACACCAATTAAACAAGATGAGTCTCTTCTACAGGTATTAGATGGGCAGAGCCAATAATCAGTTAAAGCACATACTGTAAACACTGACCATCATGTGTCTCACTCAACATCAAATCCAGGTACAGAAGGAACTGCTCTAAAGACAGCCTTCAATTATCCACATCATGAGGCTACATTAAATACAAACACTAAATACAGCAGTCATCAAACTCTCAGTCAGTCTAGTCATGGAAATCAATAAGTCCAAGCAATGTATCTGAATCCCCCACGTGTCAAAATCAGCAACATAATTAAAGACAGATCTCTTATAGTATCATCAGTAATCAAAGGAGTAAAAACAAGAGGATTATATAAACTGATGTAAAAACCCACAGAGGTGCAACTGTTAGTACTATTACAGAAAAAATATTGGAAATGGATATGTCACCATATCATACTGTAATTCTTCTCATTGGTGGCAATAATTACAGTAATGGCCAGTCTTTAAAGGGCATTGAAGATAATTATGAAAGCTTGTTGTATGCCATCAGGTCCAAAAACACAGAATTTAAACTAATCATCTCAGGTCTACCGCCAAGAAGGGATGTACTTATGACTTAAATGATACCCTAAGTACATTGTGTGAAAATTTCCAAATACTCTTTGTTCCGCCGTACAGGACCTTCTTCGAAGACAATCGAGTGAACCAACAAATATACCAGCGAGACCGAATCCACTTGTCCAACAGAGGCACTGCCTTTCTCCTTAAGAATATAGACCAGTACATAAGACTTATAAAAGGGGTTAGGCACGAGTCAGAAAACTGCTTGTATTGTGGAGAGCATGGTCATGTAACACAGCAGTGTCTGCATGGAAAACAGATTCGTTGCCATGTTTGTAATGAACTAGGACATAAGCACAAGTTGTGCACATACCAATAGATGGAAGGCAGTGATGTGCAGGCCTATGCAATACACATCCAGCAACAAAATGCATTGGAATATCTGTATACTTTTCAATGTAATAATTATAATTCTGTAAACTTGTTTCAGGCACTATCTGATCTGTGTTCAAAGTGCAACTTGTTAACATGTAAACAACAATGTGATACTGTTTCAAGTTACTTCTCCCTCTGAGGCTCTTCAAGTGTCTAATGTATCAATGTCTTCTTGTAGGTATGCAAATCAGTCTCATATTGAACATTCTCATGTATTCACTACATGTGGTCATGGTACAACAGATGGATCTTGTATGTTATCTTCTTTGTGTTTTTATGTAAATAATCAAGGTGATGAAAAGAAATCTGTCAGGTCTAAGAAAAGAAATCTGTGAAGTCTAACAACAATACATTGCATACTACCTTATCTGAAAATCAATCCTCTGATCAAACTTTGTCATGCCTTTGGCCTCCTCAAAAGAGGTCTGCAAGTAATTAACCTAAATATTCAACACATCCACCCTAAACTGAATGAGATTAAGCTAATGTTACAGCAAACTAGATCAGTCAATATTCTAGGCCTATGTGAAACCTTTCTTTCTGATGATACTGATGATTTGGCTTGCCAAATACAGGGGTTCAACTTTGAAAGAAAAGATAGGGAATCCATAGGGGGTGGGTATTCTCTATGCAGACAGTTCCATTAGTTATAAAAGTGTTGATCTAGAGACTATTGGGGTAGAGAGTATCTTGATCAAAGTAACCCTTGCCCAATCAAAGCCAATACTCTTGTGTTCAGTTTACAGGCCACCTAGTTCCACAGCTGATTGGATTAATAGATTTGAGGTGCAAATTCAAAAAGCATTACTAAAGGAAGATTTAGAAATTATCATATTAGGTGATTTTGACATTGACTATATGAAAACTCCACCATTAACATGGATAAGTAATTTTGAAACTTACAACTTTACTCAATCAACACGCCAACTAGAGTAACAGATAAAAGTGTGACTATCATTGATCATGTTTATACTAATAAACCTGAAAACATATTAAGTGAAATTAATGTGCCAATGTACGCACTGAGTGACCACTACCCTGTCTGTATAACTAGACATGTTCCAAAATCATCTAAAAATGGTCAACACATTGAAATACAATACAGGAACTTTAAACAGTTTGATGAGGGAATGTTCTTAAATGATTTAGTCTGCAAACCCTTCCAGTCAGTCTGCAATATAGCTGATGTCAACACTGCCTTAGACAAATGGTATTCGATGTTCAATGCAGCCTTAGACAAGCATGCCCCAATTAAAACAAAAAGGGCTAAACACCAAATTACACCCAAGTGGATTACCCTTGAGATCAATGAGGCTAGGCACCTAAGAGATAATTTCCACAACAAATAAGACATGAAAAGCTATAGAAAGTGGAGGAATAAAACTAAGCACTTGATAGATAAGGTAAAAGAGAACTACTATAAATAGGCTATTGATGAAAGTAAGAGCACCAAGACATTGTGGAAGCATCTAAAAGAGCTGAACCAACCCAAGAACAGTTGTTTTTCCCCTAGACTTAAGCAAAATAAAGATATAGTAAAATCTGTGCAAGACATTGTGGAAGTGTTCAACAGTTTCTTCATAAGCATCTCCAGTAACAGTATTCAGAACCAGACTAACATCCCAATTGAACTTGATGCTCATCTGCCATTTATAAGAGCTGAAATTCCTGATAATAATTATTTTTCAATAGCTAATGTTAATGAAGGTGATGTTTTCGATATGCTAATTAAGGTGAATATTAATAAATCCTCTGGATTGGATGGTATTGGTCCACAAATTCTTAAAATTGCTGCACCAGTAATAACAAAGTCATTAACGCATATCATAAACTTAAGTATCATAAAATGAGTGGTAATTTTCCAGAAACACTGAAATGTGCAAAGGTGACACCTATCTTTAAGAAAGGAGAAAAGGAGGACCCAGGGAATTACAGACCAATATCAATTCTACCTGTATTGTCAAAATTATTTGAAAAGCATGTAGCCATTCAGGTCTGTAATTTTTTTAAACATACTTTCTATTTCATAAAGCGCAATCAGAATTTAGAAAGTACCACTCATGCCAAACAGAACTTACCAGATTAATTGATCTTTGGCTGAAGAAAATGGATATTGGACATATGACTCGGATTGTTTCCCTAGACTTCAAGAAAGCCTTTGATCTTGTTGATCATGAAATTCTGTTGCAAAAGTTGAACTGTTACAGGTTTGACAATCCTTTAAACTGGTTTAGATCATACCTAAACCAATGGTCTCTACAAGTAAGCATTGGCAATATTAGTTCTCAAACTGGCACTATTCATTCAGGGGTCCCTCAAGGCTCAGTTTTAGGCCCTCTTCTCTTCCTTATCTATATCAATGATCTACCATTAAATAATGAATCCACAAATACAGATTTGTTTGCAGACGATGGAACCTTGTATACATGTAGTTCTGATACTGAAGTTATCCAAATGAGATTAAACTCAGACCTTATTAGAGTCCAAAACTGAGCACAACAAAATAGGATGGTAATTAATGAAGGTAAAACAAAATGTATGATTTTGGGGACATCACAAAAGCTACACAAGTTAGGGAACCCAGAACTATCTCTTGCAATAAATAATTATCCGTTAGAAAATGTCAAACATGAAAAGCTTGTAGGTGTGTCCGTAGATAATAATTTATTATGGAACGACCATATTGATAAGCTTTGTAAAACACAGTCATCCAAAATTCCCCTACTCAGCAGAATCAAGAAATATTTACCTATAGAAACTCACAATCTATACTACAAGTCATATATTCTTCCAACAATGGATTATTGTCAAATGTATGGGGAAACTGTGCTAAATCTGAGCTTGAATCTACTTCTCAAGAACCACTCGAGAGCATTTGAACAAAGAAAGCATCCTGGGATAAAGGCCTTTTGTTTTTTGTGCAAGTGATGCCAGTTTGCTGGCATATAAATATACCATATTTACAGTATATGTTGGGACATCATAAATTAATCTTTAAGGTAATTTTTTTGTGGACTGTATGTTCTGGGACACATCAGATTCTTTCTAGTCCTAAGTTTTGGGGCAGTTTTTAAATCATTCAAAAATTACATGTCGGAAAATATACTCCGACTTCAATTTTATTTTTAGTTAATATAAAACTGTGTACTGGAGGTAAAACTCCTTAATCCACTGCAGCATCATCTCATCAACCCATCTCTTCTCCTGCACACATACGATCCATTCTTTCAATGCATCATTATTCTTTTTTTAGCTTTCTCATGCCATGAGAAATTATCGTTGGAGGCAACAAATCTCCTGAAGTGGAAACAGCAAGGACCGAAGTCAAATTTTTAAAAATCTGCACCAGTTGCACTAATTCTCACACTTTTAACCCCCATCTTATTGACAGTCCATCCAGGAAAGAGATCAAAGTACACTGGAATTTCATCGATGTTAATGATCATATATTGTCTGCAAAATCTTCTTCTCGTCTGGCTTTCACAAATTCATCAAATAATTTTATTTTCTCTAAATCATGTGTGACACTGGGCCATTGATGTCTGCATGAAACACTACATTGTGTCACTATAAAAATTGTTCCATTGCTTCAATTTATTTTCAAAATTCCCATAAAGAATGGTGAAAAGGAACCCAAGTTAACTTCCCTATGTTGGCCAGCTTTGTATATGAAAAAAATAATTGCCACACTTAATAGAATCCAAATTCAGCTTCCGAGGTCAGCTTGCTTTGTAATAAAATAACCTTTGTAGTTGATATCCTGTGTTACGTATATGTAATTTAATTACTTTTGTGTTAGTTTTAAATTTTTTATTTTATTTCATTGCATGTTATTGTAATAACTTTATTCACTGGAATTGACATTTTTTCCAGAAAATTCTGTTCAGTTCATTTTAGCCTGATTTAAAACGCAGTGGTGTTGCTACATTGTATTTTTAGCTGACCTAGTTCCTGACCTTGATTCAGAAATTGGTAAACACAGAGTGAAAATCATTGGTCATAATCAAGGTCATACTTGGCTTGCATGTTAGCTCTATTTTGTAAACAACTTTTTATTATTGAATCTTATAGTAAGATTCGTTCAGTACAATCAAACCCATAAATAGCCTACGTACTAATTGACATATTATTTTACTGCGTTGTTCGGACTAAGTGATCACGTGAGCCATCATGTGGTCTAAACTGCATTTTAGTTAAGGGTTAAAACAGATATTTTATAGTGAAATAGTCAGTCGTAAATTGATACCTTCGGAGCTCAGAGGTATTTTGTGTTGTGATCAGTTTGAATTAAGTTTTTATAGTTTTCGGAATTAGTAATTAATTTCTTTGGAAAACATACAAGTACTCTTCATCAAAATTCGTGGACAAAGACAGCAGTAACTTGCTGTAATAATACTTTTTGTAAGCCATGCTGTCAAAAAGATGGTCATTTGCATGCAACTGAATGTATTTTAAAATAATGATATTTTATTTGCTAGATACTGTCATATAGTTAATCTGGATGTAATACAATCTTGGTTATTTTGCACCTAACACCGTGTCATGCATGAATGGCAGATGCCTTCGAGCAGACAGTTGATTATTTCCCTCTTGTCTGCGATTTTTTTGGATCCAGTTTTCAGTCTGATAACATAGTCAGACATTTGAGTACAACCAAACATGACTTGTTTCTCGATGTTCATGTCAGTAAACACTATGTCGTGTGTTATCTGTTGTAAGTGATATTCTCTACAGTATGGATGCCTGTGCTGCATATCATGGATATGTTTTTCTGTAATGCTTACGATGAAAAAAAGAGGAATAAGTGATAACAATACAAGGTTAGTTTCTTTCATTTTATTATCAAATGAGCATTTTGTTTATCTATTTTATTACAACATGCGGTGGGGGGGTGCAGATTCAACACAAATTTATGTCATTACTTAAGTCTTGAGTCATATGGCCTAGGTGGAAAAAAGTTTCACCAAAAGTTCTGGGACAGGAAAGAAATTAATTAAGTTATCATGTCCCAGTATATACAGTAAATATGGTACTGATACAGCTGCTAAAAATAGATAAACCTTTAGTTTTGCTTAAGAGCTTCTGAACTGAAAGCATGAAAGTCTTGCAGCTTTATAGAATACATGGTGCATCATAAAATTTGGCCATCGTTGCTAAGAATGGAAATTTTTTAAAATGCTATCTTCTCAAAGACAGCAAAATAGAATTTGACCCAATACAGCAGAAAGCATGCTGTCATGAAACCCTTTAAACATTTTACAGATGGTGACAAATCAGATGCATCTATCACTACTTAAAGTAGAAAACCTTCAAATGACATGTTCTCAAAAACCACTCTTCACATTATGACCAAATCTTGTCATGGAAACATTGTTTTATTTATATTATTTTTTTCACAAATTATGCAGATCCAGTATCTGATATGACCGCTATTGCCATAAGGAGAAAAGCCTTCAGACAACTTCTTAAGAACCACTTAAAAGATTTTAATTAAGTTTGATAGTGAATTGTTGCATAAAGACTTTTTAGACTTATCCAGATAATGACCATATGCTATCAAAATAAAGCTGCCATTGATAAAATTTAACAACCATTTAATTGACCAAAAATAACCTTGACAGAATATGACCAAATTGACAGAAAACATACCATCATAAAGGCTTTGGAGATTTGTACAAGTGATTTTGATCAGCCATTAGATATCAGTCAGTACTACAAATAGAAAAAAAATAATCTTTACCATGACCAGCCTATGAAACAGTAAGCATTCTGTAAAATTTGTATAAATTATAATAATGCTTCATTGAATATGACAACTGTTATTAAAACAGTTTAAAAATACTTCAGATTTCAATACTAAACCACCAGACAGAATTTACATAAAATTTCATTGAATTTTATACAAATGATGCAAAGATTGCCATCCAGTAGTTTTGTGTGCAACTACTTTTACATGTGTCTGTCAGGCAGATGTCAGCCATGTGAGCAATCACAGACCCACTTTGGCCTCTTCCTTTCTTTGTGTGCCTATGTGTCATTTCCACATCAGTTGGTTTAATACATTTTCTTATTTCCTTAGTTGAATTTGGTTACAAAATTTTGTTTCCTGGTCCATATTTAAATCAGAAAGAGTCAAGTTTCACTCTTAGTTCACTCAGCTGATCCATTTATTGTATGGGGCTAAACATGATGTGAATTTATAGAAGGTCCTCACTTGCCTTTAAGTGGAATACTAGCCTTCCTAACATGCTTACATACACATTGATTCCATGGTCTAGTGCAACTTCCAGGATGCAGGCCAGTTAAGCAGTTTTTAAAGTCACACACTATGATGTAAATATGCAGATAAAACCAGGTCATGGGCAGTAACTTGCATGGGCCTGGTTTGGTTTATCCTAAATGAAAATGGTGCTGCTTGGGCTTATTGAAAATCCTGTTGCCACTACTCCTTCTGAATGGATGGTCAAATCAAAATGGTATTTTCAATATAAACATCTTATAATGTCTAGTTGACCCTGAATGAAAATCGTGCCTCTTACACATCCAATATGGCCACCACAGTGTCCATCTTTTATATCTTGCCACTACTTTTTCAGAAAGAATGGTCAAAATAACATGGCATCTGACTGAACTACATCTTATATAGTTGGTTCTAAATGAAAATGGTGTCAGTCTGACTTCCAATATGGCTGCCACAATGACCATCTAGAAAACATTATCACTACTCCTGAACGGCTGGTCATATCTACATTGTGCTTTCACCAGAAGACTTCTTATGATTTCTAGTTAGTCCTAATGGAAATGGTGCAAATCTGATATCCAATATGGCCACCATGGCAGGCATGTCAGAATATCTTATTGTTACTCCTTCAAAATGGAAAGACATATCTCTGCTCCTTCCAGGTTAACTGCTCTATCAACATAGGGTTTTGAATGTAGACTTTTTATGATATCTAATTGGTACATGAAAATTGTGCCAATTGTACATCCAATATGGCTGCCCTGATGCTGTTTTGAAATTCTTACTGTCACTACTCTGCCTGAAAGAATAGTCAGATTGACATGAGGGTTTAATGATGTTTGCTTGGTTTTAAATGAAAATGGTGCTGATCTGAGATCCACTATATCCACAGAATCTAATTTGAAAATCTTGTTATTGCTAATGGTTTCAACAGTCCTTAGTTAAAAGGAAGAAATGATCTTACCTTGAATTCCCAGAAAATCTTTGCCCTTTTAGAGCACTTATAGAGACTATGGGGGTTTTTTCTGCCAAAAATGTCAAGGTGAAGCCTCCATCCTTGCTTTAAGTTCAAAAGTCAGTTGATTCATGATTATTTGGCGGCAGAGTATCAGATAATCAGCAAATAAACATAATCTTTGATTTGCACAATACAATTAATTTCAGTGGCACCACTGGCTAACATTTCACTTGCTGTAATCTACTTCATGCATGGCCCTAGGCTTTTTCTGGACCAATGGCCAATTTCATAACGAATCTGACAGCTGCCTGGCCAGATTTCAGTTTATGGGGCTTATTTTAGCACAAATGAAATCTGGAACTGAAAATTTGTTTTGATTTTCAGAAATTGGAATTTCAGTTTACTGAATGATTTTTATGAAAATTGAAGAAAGAAAATTAAAAAAAAGAAAAATGTTTTGCTGTCTATATGGTTTTGGTTTTTTGAGATATCAGACATGAGAGGTTCATGATATATCCAAGTTGTTCTGGACTGTGTTCTACAGTTTATCATTTTTCTAAACTTGTCATTGATTTGCTGTACACTTTGTCATTTCTCTAAACTTGTCATTGATGTTGCCTTCTACACTTTGTAATTTTTCTTATGTAATTGATGTTGTCAGTTTTTTTTAAGGAGTTGCTTTAAAATAATTTATGTAATTTGTTTCAGTTGCTGCAACCACCAAGACTTCAGGAACTGGTAGTGTTTATAGTGTGGTGCGAGATTCACATGCTAAGGAATTGGAAAATAAAGCCTTCAGTTATCCATCATATCGTAACTCTTCATCAGTTACTGAGCGAGGTTACAAGTCCTCTGTTATGCAGAACCCAAGCTATAGCAGTAATGATAAACTTGATAAAGATTTTAAGGAAAAAGGAAGTGAAGCACACCAGCCTATTATAAAATCAGGGAATATGCAAGATTCTGTGAGAGCAAAATCTGTAAAAATTGATTCTTCTGACACAGCTAAGAAAAGACCTGTAGGCAGTTCAGGTTACCAGAACAATGAGCTAAAACAGCAAGATTTTGGTCAATCTCGCATGGAAAGATTGTCATCAACCAGTAAACAAGCAGAAAAAATGAGAGCTGGTTACCATGGTGATAGCATGGGAAAGTCATCCAGGAGAGTAGAGCTTACAAAGGAAAATCTCAGAGAATCTTTACAGCAGGAGAAGTACAGAAAAGAAATGGAGAAAGGGAGTTCTGCCGAATATCGGAGGGAGTCACATAAGATCTCAAGATCTGAGAGTGGTAGAAGGTCAAAAAAAGAGTCAAGGTCACGAAGTTACTCCCCTTCCAGGAGTGGTTATAGCAGGGACAGTTATGACTCACGCGATTCAAGAGACAGGTATAGTAAAAGCCATGATCAGCAATTCGCCATTATAAGACGGAGTCCTTCGTCAAGATCAAACCAGAAGAGGAGTTTTAGCCAACCTTCAAGTCACAGACAGAATCAACGCTATGACAATCGTCATGATAATAGAGATGATGACCGTAATAGTCATACTTCTTATCATGGCAGGCATACAGATGGAGGACAAGGTTCAACACATAATCGACCAAGGAAAAATAGTTTATCTGGTCATAGGCGTAGATAGTATTTCTGTCCAGTCTTGTGAAATGTATAGAGCTGCTCTTTTTAAAATTATACTTATTGTATTTCCACAGGCAGATACCATGTTTAATGATATGCACAGAACAGAATAGAAAACCTCATTTATTCATACTTTACAGGGGTGATGCAAAATTTTATATACATAAGCAAAAGTTCAGAGGAATAAACCTGGGTTATACTAGATATCAATCAAACTGAGTACTATTTTGCACTTTATAAGGTGCTTCCCCTGCCATATTTGTTATTTTCATTAAATGGGGTTTGCTTGTGGCAGAACCTGCAATTTCAGATGTTATATGTATATAAAACAATTTGTATTTGCTGCAAAGCAAAAGCATCAAGAGCTGATCTACCATAGTTTTTCACTTTCAAATATTTTCCCTGATCACATTAACTTTAGGAATAAAAGCCCTCTCAAAGATGAAAGTTCAGCAAAGAGCTCTTGCCAATTACCTTCTCTTACCACCTACAGGTGGTGCCAGTTTTAAACTTTTGCTAGTGAACTGACAACAGTGTTCACTTCTTCTCCCAAAATCCACTGGAATTTTTTTATTAGTTTCAGATATAGTAAGGATTATTCTATGGGTGGTATACATTATATTCTAAATTTTGACCATAATTATTTGAATTTTTTCATGTATGCAGACCTAGTCTCTGCATTCTCTGACTGCATGGCTCTACATTGTAATAGAATGTGTTGAATTTTGCACTCTCACACACTATTTATTTATCACCCCTGATACAGCAGATGTCACTGGCATTCGTAACACAGTTAACTATACATTTCTTTTTGTTTTCTTTTATTACTGTGTCATTTCAGAATTAACTCTGACAACTATTTAAGCTATATGCTTGAATGAAAAGCGAGCAAGAAATCTCATCGCTTGTGTCTGACATGTCAACAGCTGGTTGGAGAATACATGGTTGACAGTTCTAAAGAAAACTGCAAGAAACAGTTGTGATGTGGGAAATCAAACAACCAAGAGTACTGACATTCTGAACATTTGACAATCAAATTGCGCAAAGTACTGACATTCTAAACATTTGACAAATTGCGCAGAATACTGACATTCTAAACATTTGAGAATCAAATTGCACAGAGTACTGACATTCTAAACATTTGACAATCAAATTGTGCAGAGTACTGACATTCTGAACATTTGACAATCAAATTGCACTGAGTACTGACATTCTGAACATTTGACAATCAAATTGCACTGAGTACTGACATTCTGAACATTTGACAATCAAATTATGCAGAGTACTGACATTCTGAACATTTGACAATCAAATTGCGCAAAGTACTGACATTCTAAACATTTGACAAATTGCACAGAATACTGACATTCTAAACATTTGAGAATCAAATTGCACAGAGTACGGACATTCTAAACATTTGACAATCAAATTGTGCAGAGTACTGACATTCTGAACATTTGACAATCAAATTGCGCAGAGTACTGACATTCTGAACATTTGACATTCAAATTATGCAGAATACTGACATTCTGAACATTTGACAATCAAATTATGCAGAGTACTGACATTTTGAACATTGACCTATACTGAGTCTTTGGCCAACCTGGTGGGATGCCATTACATCTGGGGGAATGGAGGAAGCTGTTACTTCTCTATGATCTACACTATCTCTGGAGTTACAACAAGCAATGACAGAGTTGGTTAGTTCTGGCCAGTTTCTTTCTGTCCTTCTGTTTTATTGTTTTAGTCATAGTACGATGCTTTGGGGGAGTTTTCGCTCAATTCTAAGCAGGCCCAGGTGGTGCAAGTCCACCTTCATGTCTGAGCATGTCCTTCGGGCCTGTAAATCTGGGCACATGGTGATATTAATGACTTGATCGAACCATACTGTCTAGCCACACTTCAGTTTTGATGCCATCTTAACTGCTGACATGCCTTCCAGCTGTCCAGCTCTCAATCTATGCCATCTAGCTACACCTCAGTTGTAATACCATATCGGCTGCCAACAGTACCATCCAGCCATTCGGTTCTTGATCCATGCCATCTAGCTATGCCCAGTTGTGATGCTATATTGGCTGTCTACTTTACATTCCAGTTGTCCGGCTCTTCATCCATACTGTCCAGTGACTGTATGGCTTCCTTTACATATTGTCCAATGCCTCATCAAGTTGAGCCATAGAACGTTAATATTACCAATGATCTTATTGATAGATCCTTCCATCCACTTAACATTACAATTACTCTGGCATTATGGCCATCTACATTGCTGCCTGTACACATTACACCCATACTGGCTGTTTTGGATTTTGACAAATTGTCCATACTCACAGAGTCGATGACTATATCCTGAATGGTACTGTGACAGTCTTTGAAACAATGGCCAAACCTTGTCTATACCTCCATGAATATATTTTATGGATATCAATCTTGATCCCAACCTGGATAACCAGGGATAAACCTGATAATGGTTCATGCTCAGATGCAGACTGAGTATTGCTTTAAGGTGGCATTTCTGAGGTGTTGCAAAACTCAGAATGTTCGCCATCCTCTCAGCATGCAGTATAAAGGCCTCAGTTGTTTTTGATGAAAAAGTCAATTCTTCCTTTCATCTTCTCCAAAGTCAGGAAGAATCTAGAAAGTTGCAGAGAACCTATCTGCCAAGATCAGTGACACTAGCAATTCTAAAGCCTTCATTTTTTTCTGATAGTCAGCTTCCAGTGTTCATTGCAATTTTGCTGGTATTAGACCCATTTTGATGCCTTCTTCACAAATCTCCTGGCTTTAGACAAGAACTATGCTTCTGTCAGTCTGATTCTGCCTGCGTCTGAATAATGGATAAAGATATTCTGCACACCACTTCAAAGATCAATATATTGATCATGTCTTCGTTGCTGGACTTGGTATCTCTGGTGATTTTTTCGGGCTTGCAGACAAGGCTGGCAATGCAGACACCACCCTGACCCAGTGAACCTCCCTTTGGATTGCCTTTGCTGTTTGGTGGCAAGATAGAGGAATTGTGGAGACAGGCAGCCCAACAACTGCAATCCCATCTCTGTCTGCAGTAACCATCACCTTGTACATCTCTGATTAATCCTCAACAATGTGTCGACCAGAGACTGTAGGCGATGCACAATTGTTAGTTGTACAACTCAAAAGCAAGCTGTGATCCAATCCCATACATGAAGACAATCTGCTAATCACATTTGGAGGCATTCGTATCGAGTAGATGGAACACATAAGATTCCCACACCTCCGCTCTCATGCCATTGACTTGTGCCCCGACTTCACTCAGCCATCTATCCTGTAGGCACCCAACTCTTGCTTTTTTTTCCAAACACCATTTGGATTAATTTCCTGCCACCAAATGAATAGGTGATTCATTGTTTCAGAGGGGCTTTGGTTTTCATTTGGCCAACACCTTTTGTTGTCTTCATTTCTGATTGAAGTACCATCAGACTTGGTAAAGTACACACTTTTGTAGCAAGATATCTGGATGCTTATTGAGATTGCAGGTAGCAGATTCTTCAGAATCCACAATCTCTGGAGTTTTCTTCCTAGCCTTTTCTAGTTAGGATTTCCAATGGCATTTAAGATAGAGAAGTCAAGATCGGTCTGCCTCTCCTTCCCTCCCAATGAATTTGCCATCTGCCTCAATCTGACAGATGCATAATCTCATGTTCTGGTCCAGCCATCCTTGCAGAAATTCCTCCATTTTGCACTCTCTTTGGGCTTGAGCACAGGTTCATGGGCTTTTATAAAACTATCCCATTGTATGATATCTGTTTTCTATATGACTTCATCTCCTTCCTTGGCAGATTATTTGGATGAATCCTCCAGAAACATGATCAGTTCCATTCTAATCAAAAGAAAGTAGTCTCATTTCCCATTTTCATCATCTTGGATTTCTGATCAATTGGGAAGTCCCATTGTTGTCCATCCTATCAGTTTGTCCATCTTAGTATAGATTTTCTCATCTACATCAGCCTGGTTCTTCACCAACCTTCGGGTGGTCCGAATTGTTGTCCTCGCAAAATACATTTCCAACATGAAATGGACCACAACCACGGAGTTTCTGCAACTCCTGTTTTATGCAGCAGTGGATCTTGTCCCACTGGGTTGCCCATATATGTGGCCAGTGGAGATCACCTTGCTATTTCTTGAACAGCTGCCCCTGGATCTGACCATGTGTACAGATGCAAGCACCTGTGGAAGAGGATGCCATTTCTTACTGGACTTCAACACTGTCAGTGACCAGTTGGGTCTAGAGGATGCTGGTTTCCACATCAATCTCTTGGAGATCAAAACTATCATCAAAGCCTTTCAATTTTGTAGTGACCATTTTTAGAACAAGGTTGTGCACATCATGTCAGGCAACTTGATGGTGGTGATATATCTCTTCAAGCAGGGCAGTACCAAATCCCCACAACTCTACTTTCTGATCTGGGCATTCTGCAGTTGATGCACACAGTTCAACATCGACATTCAGATCAGAAACATTCCTGGCAGACTCAGTGTCTTGGCCAATTCTCTATAAAGGCAGGGAACAGATTATCCATACAGAATGGTCTCAACATTTGTCAATCTTCCATTAGAATTTTCAGCAATGGGGGAATCCAATGATTGGTCTTTTTACAACCAGGTGGAATCACCAACTGTACACATTCATTTCCCCAGTACCATTTCCTGAGGATTGATCCATCAATGCTCTTCCTCTCATTTGGGAGGGTTTGTGGTCCTTTGCCCTACCCCTCAATGATCTTTGTTAATAAGATTATACAGAAGTTGAGGGTCAAGTACTGCAAAATGACTCAGCCCCTCTCCTCTGGAACAAATCTTGAGTCAGTGATCTTCTCAATCTAGTGATAGAGCTACCCATGAAGAGCCTGGCCAAACCAAATCTTCTTAAGCAGCCTTGGATCCACATGTTCCATCCATGCCCAGACTGTTTTCTTGGACACACTTTCATATTATGCTGAGAGCCTTGCAGCAGAAACAATTCAATCTTTCATTCGTGGAAGGAATTGCTTGAGCTTGAAGGCCCTCCACTTTAAAGGCTTATGAAGGGAAGTGGCATATCAAAAACATCATACTATAAGTGCCTCTGTCTGACAAATAGCTGATCTTTCTCTCTGGGTTTTCGATTTTACAAAGTTGATTTGGATTACTGTTGAGTCATATTGGTAAGGGATGATCTTGGTTATAACAAAGACCTCTCTGACTTAATGTCCAGCTGTGACTTGCATAGTTCTAAATCAGTCATACTCTTTTCCTAAGTGGAATCTGGGTTCTGACCTGGCTGAATTAAAACAAATTTGAGCCTTTAGCCAGGACCTCAGTGAAGCACCTAACAGAACCTGTTTTGTAATAGTGTGTGCTTCATCATGCAGAGTCAGTGAATTACATCCCCTCTCTATTGAGCCCAGCCTGCCTTCAGTTTCTGTTAGATGATTCAGCAGTCCTTATGGTGCAACACAATTTTGTCACCAGGAACTGGTTGCCACAATGAGCAATCAAAAAGTTATCATATGACCTCTCTCCTGTATTGACAAAACCCAAAAGGCTTTCAAACAGAACCCAATACATGGCTCAAACCTCAAACTTTATTTGAAGTGGATGGAGCCAGTTTGTGGGGGTTAATGGCACCTCTTTCTCCAAGTTAAACCTTGGCACTTTTGCTTGTACATGTGCAGAAGGGTTAAAATTGGGCTTCTTTTTATTGTTATTTTACTTTTTTTCTTTTGTTCATATCGGTCCCATCATTTTCATGTCCTGACCACTTTTTACTCCAAATCTCAAACTTGTCCTACATTTGCAAAGGGTTCACCTCTCCATCTGCAGCTCAGACCAGTCTGCTGTAGATCTCGTTTGACAAATTCTAAAATCCAGAGAAACTCTGGTTCCAACAACCAGTAATTTTTGGCCTAAAAAATGAAAAATTACTTTTTCCCACCGTATTTTGTAATGAGAGTAGAAAGTCTAGTGAATGATGTTGATGGTACAGAGCTTGGAAGTAGGATACAACAACCTCATGATGTGTAAACGTGGCACACGAGGTTAATGGGTTCAGGCCCTCTCTTCCTCTGTGCAATATGAGCATCCTGTTACATGATGTTCCATTCAGATTAAAACTAGTACCAGGGGCCCCAAGTGGCAGAGTGGTCTAAAGCACTCACCATTATGGATTACTGCCGTTTCACCTCTTTCTGCTTGGGTTTGAATCTCAGGCCCAGACAATGTGGATATGTGAGAAAGCTTGCCAGTAGCTTCTTGTGAGTCGGTGGTTCTTTCCAGGGTTTTCTTGGGTTCTGCCTCCACCATTTCTACTGGCCGCCATGTATAGCCTATCTTGTGCTGAAAAATGGCATTAAACTCTGCAACAACAACAACAACAACAACAACAACAACAAAACTAGTTACCATCTGTTGATGACAAGGACAGGTGATGGGCAAGAGCTATTTCCCATTGTTTATACAATATAGACAGACAAACAAATTTTAATTTTTGGGAGGGCTGGATTCAGGAAGCAGAAATGCTTTTATTGCTGATGTTAATGTGATTAACTAAGAATGTTAGGAGAAACATAATTTATTGACAAATTTATTTTTGTATACTAGTTACAGGTTGTTCTAGCTTAACTGCAATGGTTCTGCCACACACACATACACACAATATATGCTATAACCTTACCACAGGTGGACCGTTCTGGTGGCCTAGAGGTTAGAGCATCCGCCTCTGATGCAGGAGGACACGGTTTCCCAAAAAATAAAAATGAAAACTTCTTGCTGATTCAAGCATGTGCCGATTTTTTTTTGTAGCTTGTCATGCTTTTTCATACTGTAAGAACTTACAATAAAAGTAAGGATTGTGCCAACTTTGAGAGCATAGGTAATGAATTTCATTTTCTACTTGGAAGCAGTTGTTTTCAAGAATAAAGAATGCAATTGCTATACAAACAATTAGTTTAGGAAAAAGTGTCATTTTAAGAAAACTCTGAAATGATCAATATCATTTTATCAACATTTTATTAATTTCTAATTGTCTTTATTTTTTGTGTATGTTTATCATTTCTTTTTTTTTCAAAAATGGAGAGATAGTTATCCATAACTGAGATCTGTCAAGTAATTTATTAGCTGAGATCTGTCAAGTAATTTATTAAATCTTCAAGCTATTTGCAATTTAGGTCTCTTTCTCGGTTAAAAAAAAATGGGTTTATGTCTTATAGGCCTTCAAGTTTGGAAGGCAATATTGCCCAGTATGATGGTGGGAATCATTGTTTATCATGTAATGTTAAAACTGTATGGTTCCCAAAAGGTTGATATAAAATTAGTACTCATGTGGCCCCAAAAGGTTCATAAAAAATTAGTACACATGTGGCCCCAAAAGGTTCATAAAAAATTAGTACACGTGTGACCCCAAAAGGTTCATATAAAATTAGTACACATGCATTTTATTTCAATCTATTTCTGCAACATATATATATATATATATATATATATATATATATATATATGGTTTCTTCATTGTAATTAATGAGTTTACCACAGATGAATTTTGTTTTTCATATATCATAATTCACTTTGTATTGTACATCAGTATGAAATGATTTAGGTATCCATAGGTCTATATAAATTTTTATTTGTGTGTAGTTGTTTTCAGTCCTGATCATACTTTTGCTAATCTGTCTCATATTGCCATTACTGTACAAACATTATATCATCCATGGAATATGTATATGCATGCACAGTAAAACATTAAATTTTTATCTTTGTCAGTCATTATCATTGTCAGAGTATCTACCAGTACATTCATGATAGCCTTTTGTTATGATTCTCTGGTGTTAAACTAAGTAAACAGTAAAGAGCAAAAACAACAAGTTTTGTAAAATTAAAAAAAATCTCATTTCTCTGAAATGCAAAGTGAAAAATTAAAGAGAACTTATACCATGGTGAATGAAATTCTAAATAGTTCTTCTAATTTCTATCTCAGATCCAAAAGTATTGAGTATTCCAAATGAGTTCCAGTGGTGTGCTGATATGCCCATAGTCTTAATGTATCAGAATGATTTAATCAAAAATGACTTTAAAATGAATTCACAGTAATTCCAAAACTGTTAAATTCTAAAGTCAGAGCACTTTGTAATTCCAGTGAAATCTTGAAATAAAACTTTTCTACTGAATTGAACACATTTATTTAATTCTGCTAAGACTGATGTTTGTGCTGATACAAATGTTCAGTAAATCATCCTGTATATAAAAAATTAAGGTGTAATACAGAAATGGATGAGAGTTGAATATTCATTCTAGATCAATCTAATTTTGTCAGCAAGGTCAGGTACTTTAGCAGCTAGCCAACCAGGAATTAGGTCAGCCTGTTTTTTCAAGAAAACCAATGAACTAAACCTTTATTTAATCATCATGTTTACTTCTATCCTGCAACTATGTAACATGTTTACTAAAATGACCTCATCTTGAAGTACAAATCCACAACCATAAAGAAAATTAGTATTTCATATTTTAGTTACTAAATAACCCTTACAACTATAATCATGAAAATTAACACACATAGTATAGATATACATAACAATTATCATCAGAATATACATAACAATTATCATCAGAATATCTACAAGTACATTTATGATAGACACTCATTTGTAATCATTGTCAGAGTATCTACCATTACATACATGATGGCCATTGTCAGTCATTATTTGTCACACATTTTATTTGTCCACTTTTTGTTTATTTTCTTTAATTCATGCTGGTTGGAATTAATTGTGCTCAGGAGATTATTATTATTTTCATTGAAATGGGGTAGGATACGTTCTTGATATTTCTGACTGAATCCAAACATATCTTTTTAAAGCCAGATGCCTAAATACCTAAAAGAAAGCCTTTGTGGTTGCTTAAATACCCGAAATAAAACCTTTGTGGATATCTAAATACTAATAAGAAGGTCTTTATGGATGCCTAAATACCTAAAAGAAAACCTTTTTGTATGCTCAAATACCTAAAAGAAAGTCTTTGTGGATGCCTAAATACCTAATAGAAAGTCTTTGTGGATGTATAAATACCTTAAAGATGCCCATTGTGGATGCCTAAATACATGAAAGGCTTGCACTTGGGGTAAGTAAGAAGACAATTGGTTTTAGGGTCAAAGGCCAAAATGACAGAAGTTCAACATCACAGACCTTTCCAAACTTTGTGAATGTTTTGCACATAGGGTAAGGAAAAGTCTGTTGATTTGAGGTCAAAAGCTGAATGGTTAAGGTCACTAAGACTTCAATGGTTTTTGTGTAAAATTTCATTTATCTACATAGAGAACTGTTAAATATGCATCAGGCACAAAATGTACAGTTCATGGCAGTCTTCTCACAATTTGGAACATTTTTCAGAATTTATATTTTTAATTCAAAGAATTGACATTTGACAGTTTTGTGCATTGGTATCATAATAAAGCATTTCCTAAAGATGCAAGATGGTACATGGCTTATGCAGGCTGTTTGTTGAAATAGACTTTATCATATCCAGGCATTTTGTGAAGTTGTTTTCTTGAATAATGATACATTTTATTTATGTTATTTTAAGAATGAATGAGTCAGTTTTCAGGAAGGAATATTTGCTTTTGATTATTTTATTTATACAGAAAATTCTGCAGTATGTAAAAATATGTTATTTGTTTCCTAAACACTGAGTAATTTTCAGTGTGTATTTAAAGATTACAAAAACATCACCATTAGAACTTAATTTTACATGCTTTCAAACCCTGTCAAAATGTACTAGTTGTATGTCTTGTGCCTTTTGTACTGCTTGTATGAAGCAAATTGTGATGCAACTGCAAAGAGGCGATCTGCATATAATTCACACATGGAACAAGCTCTTCAGATACATTTCCACCAGTAGTCAGAAGAATTGTACCATATGAATTTCTCACTGAGCTATCTACCATTAATTCATTTTACTGTGTAAAAAATTTTTATGAATATGAGAACTACAATGTGTGTGTGTGTGTATATATATATATATATATATATATATGTAACAGAAGAAACCTGTTTATAATAACCACCTCTGCATATGGATCAGGTTTAATATGTCCTATATGTAGATAAATAAATATTCATTTGGTTTCATATTTAATAAAAAAATAAGTATGTCCATTAATACAACTTTTAGCTGAGTCCTTAACTGTGTTGGTAATTGCTCAGTATCCAGTAGTCCAGGTTTGTGGAGTTTCCTAAGTGGATTGTAATTGCTCATGATCAAGAAGCCCAATTTTGTGGAGCTCCCTAAGTGGTTGGTAATTGCTCATGATCCAGTAGCCCAGGCTTGTAGAGTTCCCAAAGTGGTTGGTAATTGCTCATGATCCAGAAGCCCAGACTTGTAGAGTTCCTAAGTGGTTGGTAATTGCTCATGATCCAGAAGCCCAGGCTTGTAGAGTTCCTAAGTGGTGTGTAATTGCTCATGATCCAGAAGCCCAGGCTTGTAGAGTTCCCTAAGTGGCTGGTAATTGTTAATGAGTCAGAAGCCTAGGCTCTGGTTCTCAAGAGTTACGAAGTTTCATCTTACCACTAAAACATGAAAATAAGCAGTAGCTTTTGTTTATTATTAGCTGAGATTAATTTTATTGTATAACAGTTTGTAATTATAAGATTGAATTTCTTATTTTTCAAGATTTATGAAGTAATGAAGCTTAAAATTGTTTACCCACTCTGTATCAGTGTCTTTCATAATGGCAATTCATTAAAACTCTATTGATGAGGAGTCATGTATACATACATGAAAGCTCTATGAGCCATGTATACATACATAAAAGTTCGATATATTTGAGTCATGTATACATACCTAAATACTTGTCTATATCTATGAGTTATGTATACATACATAAATACTTGATACATTGAATATATTTTTGGCCTGATTTTGAGTTATGCTTACCATTGGCCTAATTTTGAGTCATGCCTACCAATTCTTAAGACAAATATGGAACTGTTTGATAAGTGTAATGTGTATTTTCAAAGCAGACTGTATTTTAAGGCCGGTTTAATATAAAATGATTATGTATAATTCATTACCCTCATGTAACTTGTGAAATATAAACCCAAATAATAAATAATAATGTTTCCCAGTTTGTCTTCTGCTGTTGCATGATAAAAAGTTCTACTTGAATTTGTACAAACACCATATTGGTGGCCTCTTCTTGTATTGATAGGATGTATTTTTCTGTCAAGTTTATAAAATTGATATGTGGATATTTTATGCAGTATATGTAAACTTTTTCAAAGAATCAATACTTCAGTTACTGAAATGCTTGCTTTATGTTATTTTGAAGAACAGTGCTATGTTTATGTTAAAAGGACTACTTTGTAAATCAAATTGAACAACATTCTATGTCTAGTGTTGTTGTAAAATTTCAGATTTATTACCATTTTATATTTATATTTATATTCTTTTACATGACATATGATGAATCTGGCAACAGTTGTCAGGAATATGTATTATAATTGTATTACTCTTGAAAATAAACATACTAGATGTTTATCTCATCTATGTTACTTTCTTGTTGATCAAGATAATAAGTATGACTCTTGGAACTAATATACATTTTAGATAAGGCCAGTGCAGCACATTATATGGCCTCTTCATCTGATGTCCATCCATTAACAATGGCTTCTTAGCACTCTAAGGGCCAAACTGATCTGAATTGGATCCAACTAGGAATACAGTTTATGTCAATAAAATATTGGACAAGTTTCATAATTATTTCATCAAGATGTCCTATGAGTTTTATTATGAATACATGTATGCATCCAAACGAGGTTATCTTGCATGTGATTTGCAGAATTTCTTACTATTAGGGAGAGTATTTTTGATCTAATTTTAGTAAAACTTGGTAAATAGGCTATTAACTTCAGGCTTTCCAGTGAGTTATGGAATGATCTATTCTCATTTATGACTTGGTATTTAATCTGTTTTGACAAGCTTCATATCCTTCAAGTTATTTCTGACCCAATTTTTATCAAATATGAAAAATAGATGAATATCATTAAGCTGTTGGAAGAGTTGAATTAAAGGTTGAGTTGTATGCACATTAAGGAGTTAATCTTGCATTTGATTGGCTGGATTTGTTACTACTCTAAAGACAGTATTTGTGATAGCATTTTGATCAAACTTGGTAAAGAGGCTTATTGTTGTTGTTGTTGTTATAGGGTTTAGCACCATTTTTCAGCACAAGATAGGCTATACATGGTGGCCAGTATAAATCATGGAGGAAGAACCCAGGAAACACTGGAAAGAACCACTGACCCATGAGAAGCTGCTAGCAAGCTTTCTCACATACCCACATTGGCCGAGCCCGAGACTCGAACCCACACAGAGGTGAGAGGGCAGTGATCCATAACGGTGAGCGCTTTACACCACTCAGCCACTTGGGGCCCCTAAAGAGGCCTATATCATCAAGATCTCAGATGCATTTGGTTATGAATGAGACTGACACATTTTTGGGGTGATCTTGCATCAGATTATCGAAGAGTGTCAGCACTTTAGGAATAATGTTTCTGGTCAGATTTTGATCAAACTTGTTTTAAATAGTTTTGTACTAATGAGATTATTATTTTGAGGTGAAATTATGTCTTCATATTTATGTTTTCCACCTTTCAGTTTGTCAGGTTGCATATTTGGAAATCTCAGAATAAATGTAGTTTTTAAAAATGGCTTCAATCCATGGGAATAAATCAGTTTGAAACTCTTTGATTTGTTAACCAATATTAGTGCAACTTTTGAAAGGACTAATTCCAGGAGTCAAATAGAATATTCTGATACCAGACAATTCTAACATTATGAAAAATAAAGACATTTCAGCTTGAAGTAATTGTCTAAACAGTAAATAAAATTTACCAACAGTTGGTAAAATTCTAAATTTAGCAGTTCAGAAAATTTACTAATTATCTTCCTTCATTGAGAAGTGGGCAGTATATATGATTTACTTTATCCAGCAGTCCATCAGAAAGTCCACCTTTTATGTGTGTAATTCCCGTAGCACATCACCTGTTGGCATCATACTTGCATGGTGCTTATATCTTAAGGTGACAGTGTTTCTTGCACCAAAACTGTCATGTCATGGTTCTAACCTTCTGCATTTTTGCTACCAAACTTACACTCATGATAAATCTTGGGATGGATGTGTGCTTTGCACCAAAACTGTCATGTCATGGTTCTAACCTTGTACATCTTTTGCCACCAAACTTACACTCATGATACATCTTGGGATGGATCTGTGCTTTTCACCAAAACCGAGTTGCTTTAATCTATTTTCAATGAATTATTAAATATTGTTTATTTATAACTCTACTGGTCATAGACCAGAAGAGCTTATGGGGTGGTCAGTTGTCCATATTCCGTTGTTAGTCATAGCATTAGCATAAATTTGTTATCATGACTCCTTGTGGACTGTCATGAACATTTACATACATATTCATCCCATTAATCCTGAATAAAAATGGTGCCACTTAGACATCCACTCTGGCCGCCACTGTGGTCATTTTGAAAATTTTGTTATAACTTTTTCCACCTCAATCGATGGTCTTGTCAACATGGGATTTCCACTAAAAGACTTCTTATGATGTCTAATTGGTCCTAAATGAAAATAGTGCTGATCTGAAATCCATTATGGCTACCGCAACAACTATCATGAAAATCTTGTTAATGCAACTTCCCCTGAATGGATGGTCATATCAACATGGGGTTACCACTGAAAGAATTTTTATGATGTCTAGATGATCCTAAATGAAGTGTTGCTGATCTGACATCGAATATGGCCACCACAGCAGGCATATTAAAAGTCTTATCACTAGTCCTGAATGGTTGTTAATCTTATATCATCAGGGCCCTGGGTGGCCAAGTGTGCTAAGGTGCTTGCCTTTACATATGACTGACATCTCACCTCTGTCGATATAGGTTCAAGTCTCAGGCTCTGTCAACATGGGTATGTAAGAAAGCTTGCCAGTAGCTTCCTGTTGATTAGTGGTTTTTCTCAGGCCTTTCCCACATTCTTCCTCCATGGCACATATTGACTGCCACTTTTAACCTTTAAGGTGCTGAAAAATGGCATTAAACCCACAATAAAACAAACATTAGTCATTAAGGTATTGTTTGAGTTTGATGTTGTTGTTGTTGTTGTTGTTGTTGTTGTTATAGGGTTTAACGCCATTTTTCAGCACAAGATGGGCTATACATGGCAGCCAGTATTAATGGTGGAGGAAGAACCCTGGAAAATCCCGGGAAGAACCACCGACCCACGAGAAGCTACTGGCAGGCTTTCTCACGTAACCACATTAGCCGAGCCTGGACTCGAACTCACGCAGACAGAGGTGAGATGGCAGTGATCCGTAACGGTCAGCGCTTTAGACCACGTTTGAATTTGATAATGACATAATCCACCCATATTTGTTTAGCTAATCTTGTAGTTATTCTGGAGATGGTATTAAGTTTGTTTTGCTAAAATGTGGTAAGTAAAGTTGTATCATGGTTTTAGACAAGTTCTGTACAGGTGAGCTCTGCTGATAATAATGAGTAGATCTTGCATTTGACTGGCAGAGCTTGTTATTCTCTGCAAACTTTATGTCGAATCTGATTTCAAGAAAACTTGGAAAAAGATTTATATCATCAATGTCCTGTGTAAATTAAACTATAGGTTAGAGCTGTACCTTTATCTTTGAAATTACTTTAGGTAAAATGGACCTCATCTCCATTTTATAGAATTTGGATGACAGTTTACATATAGGGTTCTGTTTTAATAATACTACATTAGCATTTTTGGTGAAATGGTTAACCGTTAAGTTATACAAAGTAAGGTTGATAATGTCAGAGCAGCTTAGGCTTCTTGTTGTGTAAAACCTATGTCAAAAGTCTTTTTTGCTTTAATAAAATGTAAAGACATTAACCTATTTTTGATTTCCATACAAGTTAGAAAAAAACAAACATTTGTACAAATGTGTCCTTTTGATCACTCTAAACGTGTAATTGTTGAAATTGTTCTTACTGAAGATAATTTCACCTTGAAAGACCTAAAATTACTTTCTCAGTATACATGCAGTTAAAATCTGCTTCAATATTTTGTCATGCTTTGTCATTTGAAATTATTTTTTGTTTAGCAGTATATAACAAATATATTTAGGCAATCTTTGATATTTTACGCATTTCAACAGTTCAAATGAGAACAAAGTAAGGTTCTTGATCTTCCTTATCTCCATCCAACTGCCAAGCAATTCAGAACATAGCTTTTACCAATGATAATTCTATCATTGGCCCAAATAGCTGGGCCTGACCTATTCTGAGAAATCAGCACCCACTCCCAACCAACCTGTGTTAATATTGATGGACAATTTGTGGGTCTGATGTCATCTGGTTATTGCAGTGTCTAAATCTGCTGCATACAGAATTATCTGGAACACACCAGAATATAGTTTAGACACTTAATAGGATTTGGTAACAGACATTATGTGAGCATAAAAGGAAATGTATAATGTATACAGGGATTTTTTTAAAAGAAAGGACAGCTTATCACAGTGTTTAGAACAAAGTTAAGAAAGACATTCCAACAAGGAAACACTCCTGTACTTCAAGAAATAAAATGCAGTGCCAAAAAGACCCATATGTAAGAAACTAACACTAATGAAGAGAATCATTCCATGGATTTTTATTTCTTCTGAAGGCATGGAGATGGGGAAAGGGGCCCTTACTTCTTTGCAGATTTAGTCATCAAGCAAACTAATTATTTTTTATGTTTATTTAGATGAGTAGTTCCATTCTTGGACTGTTTTTCTCATACTCACTCAGTGAGATTGAATGTAATAACTGAATACTGTACCCATCAGGTCAATTGAATAGGTAGCCTACAGATATAGTCTTGCTCATCTCCCAGGGTGAAAAAACAACTAGATTCCCTTCACCTTTCTTCACTGAATGTAAATTGCTGAGAATACACAGTACCACATATGGTGAGCTGAGGTTTTTTGTTCTGTAAAACTAGACTTGCCAACTGAAGTGGTGTAGGTAGATACAAGTTCTTCTCATTTTTTGGTACAATAAACATAAAGAAATAGAGATAAACAGTTCTATTTCACATTCAATGTGTATAATTGATTAAAAATTATGAATTTATCAACGAAAATTATAAATAATCTTATACTAGAACTTTTCAGTTGTGTCAGACAGTATCCAAATGGTGAATCAGATTGTTTGTTTAATAAACATTGCATTTTAAAATTAATATTTAATTAAACTTTAATTAAACTTTTGAGATTGAAAAGTTCTGTTCTATCAGATTTTGGATTAGGAACACAAAAATTATTTTTGTTTTTTTGAGAACTAAATAGTTCAGTAGAAGCACCATAGGAGAATTCTACAGTTTTAAATTGCACAATATTTTTCTATTGATATTTTTGTCAATTTTCTACAAATAATAAACAAAATTGTAAAATCTTAATTCCATGAGTTAGGCAATTTTCATTATAAATTGTCCTATACAAAGCAAACAGCAACTAAGTTCACAGTTTGAGCACAGTGATGTATAACTTGCAACTTAGCTACATAGGACAGTAGAACAAAAACAACCACCATAAAGGAAGAAAAAACGAAACTTAAAGAAAAAGGAACTTCTTGCCTTTATCTCCGTGGTCGCTTTGTGGCGTTCCGTGGGAAAAAATGCAAACCAATAACAAAATAAGTTGTTTCTTAGACCCTGTGTTTTTTCTACATACTCAATATTCAATTCAAACTTTGAATATTTCAGTAAACCTTCACACACCTTCACACTAACAAGAAATAGAAGACAGAAAACTCGAAACATTTTTCAAGACAGAAATGAGAACGATAGGAGAAGATAATATTCTAGTGGCACATAAACCACCGGGATGCCAACTTCTATTCTGCCATTTTATTTATAGGCATTTCTCCGTCCTTTAGCTATGTTAAGCTGTCGGCCTTTGAAGCGACCACCTCCGTATGTGTCCGAAAGTTTATAAATGATTTTTGTGTATTTGTATCACCCACTGATTAATGTGTGTTTGTTTTTCAGTAAACAAAATCATGAAGAAGTTTCACTGAAAAATTTAGTTATAGTGGATCTCAAATGGGTAATTATTTAATATTGAATTTATGAAACGAATTGAATAATGTCCAGCTTTTGCGAGCCTTGGCGAGCAAAAGCTGGACATTATTCAACGAGTTTCATAAATTTAGTATTAAATCATTACCCATTTGAGATTTTTTTTATCACATTTTTATTTCAGTGGAAATTATTTAGATGGAAATAAGAACGAATAATTTTGTTCATTCTGACAGAATTTGTTGCACCTTTCATTTGTTGTGCGTAGAAAATAGACCCAACCAAAGTTGAACTAGTATTGACATTTAAATGTAGATTATACTTTTCTTACAAACTATAAATCAAAGAACAAGCGTCCTTGCGAATAAACAGAATAGTTTACACAGACAAAATCATTTTCAACACAGAATGTCGAATGTGCGTGATGTTGCATTGTCTGGTGCACTACCCATTAGATTACAGTTGAGGATCCATGTTTATGTAACCTAAAGTGTCATGTTTACAAGTAAACATTACATTGTAGCAATATTCATCTGAAACAAGGTTTACTGGATGCAGAAATTACCATATTTACTGTAATGTATTTATGACCGAATATTTGCAGTGGTTGTTTTGGAATTGATTCGGAATTGTATCACATATTTACTGTGTAAATATTGTTACATGTCTAGGCTCATACAAAAGTAACAAGAAAAGAGTGAAGCCAACAAGCTTTGTAATATTTAACAAAATAATTTATTTCCCTAGAAAAACAAGATAAAAATCAGAAAAAAGGACTTACAGTTTATGAATCAGATTCAAAATTAAACCAAGAATTAGAAAAATAAGTCCTATTAATGAAAAGTCCTAAATGAATCACAGTTCAAATCCTGATGAAATTCAAGATGGAAAGCGATGACGTCTTCAGTGGTCTGCTTTGTCCTGATGTGTCGACAGTTCTTTGTTGAATCACAAAGAATAATATTCCAGTTTGGAATTTATGAATAAACTTTCAATAAATTTCTTCATCCAAAAATTTTGTAAGGAGCACTTATATATATGTTTTCCAGAGAAATGAATGACTAATTCCGAAAAACAAAAAAAATTCAACTCAAACAAAACATCTTTGAGCCTCAAAGGTTTAAAGCACAACTGGCTATTTCTTCTCAAGAAAACGACTATACAGTAAATTAAGACGCAAAACAGATTCCCGGATCAAGGTAACGTGATCATTTTCCCAGTACAACGTAAAAGCATTACATGCATAAAATCACGTACTCTAGTATAGCCTTAGCTAAAATCAATGATCTTTACTCTGGAAATGAATAATTAAAAAGGTTGTTTACTCCAAACCTGACACTGGTTCTGAATCTAGGTCAGCCAAAGATATAATTTTTCAAACTACTGGCTGTTTATCAGGTCAATCAGAACTGAATTGAATTTATAAAACAAAAATCAAATCCAGTAGACAAAATTATCACTACAATACCATGTAATGGAATAAAATTTAAAAAAATTAAAACTAACAAACAAATAATTAAATTACATATAAATAACACTTCCCCCATAAAAGGAAGAGAAAGATTTATATAATAAAGCTTTATTTTTACCATATAATAATTATATGAGGTAAAAAAAAAAAAAAAAACACATAAGAAGCATTCTTATGAATTATACAAAGTGTACATGAAATAATATTTCTATACACGGGAAAGTGCATCTGCTGTTAAATTCTCTTATCCCTTGATGTGCCTGATGTCAATATTATATTCTTGCAACAACAAACTCTACCTTAATAATCTCTGATTTTTGTTTTTCATCTTGTCTATGAAAGTAAGGGGGATGTGATCACTAAACACAACAATCGGAGAAGGAGCTGAACTAACGTAAACTTCAAAATGCTGTAATGCCAATATCAAAGCCAAATGTTCCTTCTCGATTGTTGAATAATTTATTTGGTGCTTATTTAATTTCTTAGATAAACAGCACACTGGATGATCAACACCATTTCTGTCTTCTTGAATCAATACTGCTCCAACCCCAACATCACTTGCATCAACAGACAGTTTAAATGACTGACTGAAATTTGGAGCTGTAAGAACTGGTGCACTTTTAAGTATGGCCTTTAACTTATCAAAAGCCTCCTGACATTTTTCAGTCAAAAGAAACTTATTTTTCTTGCTCAATAAATTTGTCAGGGGTTCAGCAATTATAGAAAAATTGGAACAAAATTTCCTATAGTATCCAGCCATACCTAAAAATCGCATCAGTTGCTTTTTACTGACAGGCACAGGGAATTCAGAGATAGCCTTGACCTTAGCATCTATAGGTTTAACATGTCGATGTCCCACTATATGTCCTAGAAAAGTTACACAAGCACGGCAGAACTCACCTTCAGATAAATAGATTGTCAAATTTGCATCAGTGAGTCTGTCAAAGAATTTACGAATTGTTGCTAAATGTTCCTTCCAGGTGTCGTTGTAGATGATGACATCATCGATGTAAGCATCACAATTATCAAGACCAGAGGTAATTATATTCATGAAACGTTGAAAGGTACTTGGCGAAATGAATCTGTCTTAGTCACACTGCTCACCTTCCTATAATCAGTGCACATACGGAAAGTTTTATCTGGTTTCGGAACAAGTATACATGGTGAACTCCATTCAATTTTACTCGGCTCTATGAAATCATTCTCCAACAAATACTGAATTTCTTGTTTCAAGTATTCCTGTTTGAGAGGGTTCATCCTGTATGGGTGCTGTTTCACAGGTGTGGAATGTACAATTTCAACGTCATGGCAAATGTTGTTTGTTCTTGTAGGAACATCTGGAAATAAGTGCTCATATTCAAATAATAAATGTTTAAGTTCATTCCTTTCTTGTTGCAAATGTGAAAGTTTCTGGTCCAGATTATTCATAATTTCTGAATTACGAAGATTTGTTGCTCCAAAAGCAAAAGAGTCCGATTGAATTCTTTCACTTAAATCCTCAGTGAGTGGGACTGGTACAACAAACTTAATTGCATGATTAACCTGGCCTATCTCTCTCAATATACTCCTTTAACATGTTTATGTGCCAAAGTTGTTTTTGTTTTCGCCTCCTAGGAGTATTTATGATATAATTTAAATCATTTACTTTCTTTTCAACCGTGTAGGGACCATAATACTTGGCCTGAAGAGGATTTTGTGGAATGGGCAAGAGAGCCAGAACTCTACCACCAGGCTGAAAACTCCTTTCCTTTGAGTTTTTGTCATACCTTAATTTCATTTTTGACTGAGTCCAGTGCAGATTCGCTCTTGCAACCTCACAAGCCTTTGACAACTTATACTTAAAATTGGAAACATAATCGAGAAGATTAAGTTCAGTATCTTCATTAGAAAGAAGTTTCTCTTTTAACAACTTCAGTGGTCCACGCACAGTATGTCCAATAACTAGTTCAATGAGACTGAATCCTAAAGATTCTTGAACTGGTTCCCGACTCAATAAACAATAGTAAATGAATGCCTTCATCCCAATTTTTTCCCGTATCAAAACAATATGATCGAATCATATTATTCAGTCTGATGAAATCTTTCTAAAGCCCCTTGGCTCTCAGGGTGAGAGGCAGAAATTTTTGAATTGTTGGATGCCTACATCATGCAGAAATTGCTGGAAAATTCCAGACATAAAATTTGAACCTTGATCAAATTGGACAGATTTGGGAAGGCCAAATTGAGTTAAAAAACTTTATCAAAGCTTTTACTATTGTTTTAGTTTTTATATTCTTCTAAGGAATTGTCTCTGGGAATCTTGTTGACGCACACATTATGGTCAACAAGTATTGGTTTCCTGACTAGGTCTTAGGTAAGGTACCAACAGAATCTACCATAATTCTGCTAAATGGTTCGTCAAATGCAGGAATAGGTTGCAGATGAGCCTTAGATACCTTCTGATTGGGTTTACCTACCATTTCACAAGTATGACAAGATCTGCAGTATTTACAAACACTACCTTTGATTTTTGGCCAATAAACATGATTCAAGATCTTGTGATAAGTCTTATTAATCCCTAAATGACCAGCCAAAGGAATGTCATGGGCCAGACTAAGAATTTCCTGTTTGCATTATTTTAGAAGTACAATTTGATAGTTCACTGACCACTCGTCTCCAACATGTACCTCGGGAGGTCTCCATTTTCTCATAAGAATTCCATTTTTAATGAAATAACAGGTACTTCAGTGGCTTCAGTTTCACTAATCGTCCTTTGAAACAAACAAGAGATCTCAGGATCTTTTTCCTGTGATTGTCGTTTGTCACCCTGATTAGGCAAAAGAAAATGAGTAGTTGAAAGAGGATCACTGTGATCAGTATCTTTTGACTGATCCAATCAAGGAGTGACAGTGACCTCATCAAAAGCCTGACCAATACATGTATCAGCTAAAGGAATATTTTCCTTATCAACACCATTCTCAAGAGCTTTCTTTGCCATAGCTATAGTAACTGCACAAGCTGGGTATAAATCAGGGAATTCTTTTTCAATAGGATCAACTTTCTGATCCAAAGAAGGCTTGTCAGTTACAAGTGGATTAACCACAACCTTGTCTCCAGCTAGGTCGTCGCCTAGTAATAAATGAATGCCCTAAACGGGTAAAGAAGACACTATTCCGACTATCACGGGTCCTGAGACTAAGACTGATGACAAATTTACACAATGGAGAGGAATATTAACAAAGCCGCACCATACTCCCTGAATAAGAACACTCCCATTAGAAGAAGACTTCTCAGAAAAAGGCAAAGTACCTGATAATAAAAGACTCTGAGAACCTCCTGTGTCCCTTAAAATTTTAATAGTGATAGGACTGGCCAAATCACCCAAGAGAGATATTGAACCCTTCGACATGAATGGTTCATAATTCTCCATAATAAAATCAGACTGGGGTTTATTAGACCCAACAAATGTATTGCTTTCAATAAATGACAGTGACCTTGACCTCTTAGAAATAAGAGATTGTGATGCTTATTTTTTAATTTGAAGTGATCAGAAATAACGTGTCCTTTCTTCTTGCACTTAGGAAGAAACAAGAATCTTTGATCAAGCTTATCAGAAGCTTGATTTTTAAAAGTCGTGCCAGACTGAGTTTTAGAAGGGCTCGTTTGAGGCTGAAATATCTTTTACCAGAAGACTGTTGAGTGGAAGACTTGCCTACAAAATGAACATTATGAGTTAAGAAATATTCGTCAGCAGCACGAGCAGCATTTTCCAAGATTTCGATCCTATGCTCGTGAAGAGAAATCTTAATATCGCTATGGACACTGTTCTTGAACTTTTCAAGTAATACAGGTTGTTTGAGACTTTCATAATCTTGTTCAACTTTCTTGGCTAAGCACCATCTATCAAATAACCGCTCTTTTTTCTCTTGCAAATTCGACATGAGTTTGTCGAGCTTCTTTTTTATAGTTCCTGAATTTTTGCCGATAAGCCTCAGGGACTAACTCATATCCCTTCAAGATATAGTCTTTAACCACATCATAGTCAGCACTCTGCCTAGTGACAGTGAATAATAAATATCACTAGCTTTACCAGTAAGTATACATTGTAATAATAGAGTCCAATGCTCCTTTGGCCATTTCAAATTTTCCGCAATTTTTTCAAAACGAGGAAAATATCTATCTACTTCTTTTCCCAGAAAAGGGGGTACTAACTTGATATTTCTTAAAACATCAAAAGTAGGGGAGTGTTTTCCTTTTGTCAGCTCTAATTCTTTTTATCTAATTTGAAATTACCTCTCTTCCTTCTCTCTTTGCATGTGTCTCTCTGTCTCTCTCTTCCTTATCTAATTGCAATTGTTCTTTTTGTAACTGCATTTGTCTTTCTTTCTCTCTTTCTTCCTTATCTAATTGCATTTGTATCCGTTTCTCCTCTTTCTGTCTCTCTCTTTCCTCTTTCTCAAATTGCAACTGCATTTGTTTCTCTCTCTCTCCTCTTTTTCTAAAAACATTTGTTTTTCTTCTTTTTGAAGTTCCAGTTTTCTTAACTCTAATTCTATCTTGTATTTTAATTTTAATTCCTTTACTTTTATGTCAGAGTCTGATACAGACTTACTAATCGAAACCAAAATACTTTTATCGAAAACATTCTTTTCTACCAAATACTGAATCAAAATGATTTTTATTTCTTGCTTCGTTAAAGAAGCTTTTGCCTCAAAAAGATCATATTTTCTGGCAAGTTCAAGCAATTCATCTTTTTTTCAAACCATCCAACTGTTCCTGTTTAGGATTTTAAAGACATATTTCCACTTTTGATGACATGGTAAAAAAGCCTGTTGATTTCACTTAAGATTTCAAACAAAATGTGAAATAATACTTTGGATTTAAAAAATTCTGAAAACTGGGGGAATTTAAATTTAAATTTCAAAAAATAAATTTCTGAAATGTTTTAGCCAAAATACATATATCCCGGACGAGCCCCCAATTTTCTTGTTACGTATCTAGGCTCGTACAAAAGGAGCAAGAAAAGAGTGAAGCCAACAAATTTAACAAAATAATTTATTTCCCTAGAAAAACAAGATAAAAATCAGAAAAAGGACTTACGGTTTATGAATCAAATCCAAAATTAATCGAAGAATTAAAAATATAAGTCCTATCAATGAAAAGTCCTAAATGAATCACAGTTCGAATCCTGATGAAATTCAAGATGGAAAGCGATGACGTCTTCAATGGTCTGCTTTGTCCTGATGTGTCGACAGTTCTTTGTTGAATCACAAAGAATAATATTCCAGTTTGGAATTTATGAATAAATTTTCAATAAATGTCTTTGTCCAAGAATTCTGTAAGGAGCACTTATATGTATGTTTTCCAGAGAAACGAATTACTAAGTCCGAAAAATAAAAAAAATTCAACCCAAACGGGTCACAGCCAAACACCTTTGAGCTTCAAAGGTTTAAAGCACAACTGGCTATTTCTTCTCAAGAAAAGGACTATACAGTAAATTAAGACGCAAAACAGATTCTCGGATTAGGGTCACATGATCATTTTCCCAGTACAACGTAAAAGCATTACATGCCTAAAATCATGTACTCTAGTATAGCCTTAACTAAAATCAATGATTTTTACTCTGGAAATGAATAATAAAAAAAGTTGTTTACTCCAAACCTGACACTGGTTCTGAATCTAGGTCAGCCAAAGATATAATTTTTCAAACTACTGGCTGTTTATCAGGTCAAGCATAACTGAATTGAATTTCTAAAACAAAATCAAATCCAGTAGACAAAATTATCACTACAATAACATGTAATGGAATACAATTAAAAAAATTAAAACTGACAAACAAATAATTAAATTACATATACATAACAATATGCAGTGGTTGGATAAACTTCTGTCAGCTTGGAGACAGGTTTTATGTCCACATTCTTCTGTGAACAGAGCTGAGTTTATTTACTCCTGTAAGTTAACGAGACCATCTGTCCCGAATTCCCTTTCGCGAGTCGATTCGAAAAATGTCGGCCGAAAAATTTTCGTTGAAAACAAAAAGTTCCAGAAGGCTGGGTTAAAATAGTTTTCCCATTATCGCAACCAGTCAGTAAAGAGAATACTGCACACTAATGTCATGGGCTTATTGGGACCAATCTGAATCATATAAAGTGATATGTTCACATGTTATATCAAAAAAATGAAACTGCTCACACTATAGGCAAAGTGTACCGACTACGTGATAGAGATAATTATTTTTGTTCCAGGTGTTACTCTATAATTTTTTAATAACTTATATTTCAATTTTGGTGGGTCATATTCTTAAGGATCCTGACAGAGGAGGTCGCTCTGTTTTCTTCCCCTCATTGTCAATAAAGTGTACTTTTTCTGATGACATGTACTTCCCTCCGCCCACGCTGAAGTCT
>JAECUM010009699.1:0-12779 GCA_016617855.1 Megalonaias nervosa | reverse complement strand
TATATATATATAAAGAATACAAATTATATGGCGAATAACAGCCGTTTCAAGCGCACTGGATCCAGCAAGGGGTCACGTGTGCCAGGGATTGATTGAGATAAATGCAATAAACTGACGACGAACAGTGCAAAACTAGTATCTAACTAGCCTGAGCGCTTTGGACTCTTAATGAGTCTTTTGCAAAGGCATATATAAAACATAGACACAACAAACAAATACAACACAAAACCCGTTGTGCTTGCAAAACTCTACATGAATTAAACCTTTAAATGAATTATGTCTCAATAAGCCTCAATCAACTCGTTGCGGATACTGGAAAATATTTGTATGAACCTTGAAATCGATAAGCCATGGCGACATCTATTTCTTTGTGTACATTTATGTAAGCTCACATTCTATCCCGGATATTTAATTCCTATAGTAAACAGCTTCCGATTTCACGTGAGTTTTTCCATTTAATCAAATCAGGCCTTAGGTGTGGGCTAAAATCTCTTAACCCAAAGTAGTAGAGGCACATAATGAGAATCTTTGAAGGGCTTTTGACCAATACCTGGTCTATAACTATTCAATAACTTTACTGTCTGCTGGAAGAGCTAGGCAGGTTTTAAATAAGCCAAAATTTGGCTACGGATTCCTGCTGCCATTCTCAGTGAGGCTGGTGTCACAATTAATGTCCTGAGAGCAAAATTTAGCTATTTCCTACAAAGTTGTTTTTCACACTCTTAGGTAGAAACCAAATCTTGGATAAATGTATGCTTTGCCAAAATGTGGCTAGTGTCTTTTAGTATCACCAACATGTATGGTTGCAAAAGACCAAAATCTAGGTAACTATGATTGGCCCAATTTGGATAACTGCAACATTGTCCCTTTCCATAATGTACTGTATGACTTTTAGGCAGAAACCAACTTTAGGATAAATATATATCCTTAGCCAAAATTTGGATAGTGACAGCAGCGGCTTTTAGTACAACCTGCATGTGTGGCTGTTAGAACTGAAAAGCATAAAGCTGTATAATTAGCCAAATTTGGGTATCCATCTCAATGTCTCTTACCATAATGTACATGTGTGACCTTTAGGCAGAAGCCAATTTTTGGCGAAATATATGCTTAACAAAAATTTGTATAATAACCGCAAGAACTATTGTCATAAGCCGAAGGTGTGGATCAAAGAAATCAAATACATTTTGGATAAGTGGATGATCAGCCAACGTTGGGAAGAATTTAAATAAGAGCCTGTAATAATAAAAAAATAATGTGACTGTATTTCTTAACAAGTGTTTATATAGTAGACTCATGCTGTATGGCACCCTTTTGATTGCAAGTGGAGTTTGGTAATAAGTAGTCAAAACCGGGTTTATTGGCCACCTGCTTATAAAAGTTATTCTTTCCCCTCTCAATCGTCCATCAAGTTTGCCTGCAGATGTTGACCACCTGATCACTGACCACTGGTTTTGCTCTCATGGATACTTGTGTACTGTAACCATGATTATCTAAGTATGTTTCTTTCCCCGTCACTGTACTACTCAGCCGCACTTAATAAGACATACGTTCAATCTCAACTGCCTAACTGATTTCAAGAACTGCCTCTAACTACATTGACTGCATATACGGTTCAGCCTATTGCAATCGTGCAATGTTCTATATCTTACTAATCTGTTATAAATTCCCCTACCTATCCATCTACTTATATGTACTTGGCCAACTATCATTTCTTTTCTTTCTCTCTATCTACTGCCTTACTTTCACATTTCCTCTCTCTCTCTCTCTCTCTCTCTCTCTCTCTCTCTCTCTCTCTCTCTCTCTCTCTCTCTGTTTTTTCATCCCTTTCTCTTAAATCCTTGCACATTACACTCTTCTGTACATAAGGCCACCTACACAGAACACATATGTCATCATTGTGTTGGACTACTCATGTTGCATGCCATTATAAAATGTATGTAATATAGTACAGAACTTAACATTGTAACATTCAGATTTAATGAATGGCAGAATACCAAACCATCCCAGTGATTTGTATAAGGTTAGTAATTTCAGATAAATTCATGAGGTAAATAATCTGTTTTACCTCCACCCACCACCATTCCATTCTAATGTGTGCCAGCTACTCTGTTCATAAAGGTGTAATCAGAATATAGTCTTGTAAATACACATTTTCTGAGCTATAAACCAGAGGAAATGAATAGAGAATCAAAATGATAATACCACATTGCTATTAAATACCCATATTTTTAACGATAATACCACATGGCCTATAGATATCCTTATTTTAAATGTAAATTTAGAACTTTATGAAACTGTATTTTTTCATGTCGTGCTTTGAGCTTTTCCATAAAATGATGCCATGAGCTAACTTATGCACATTTAAATTCAGTACACTTGACCATTGTGTTTCCTGTATATACATTTCTGGAAGGAATAACTTAATTGGCTTTGACCAGGGAAATTTTGAGTGGGATACCAATCCTGCATGCTCATAATAACACACAGTTATAATCCTGCATGATTATAATAACACGCAGGTAAGATGTCTACGGTGTGTCAGTTTATAGTAATGTCTAGCTCTGAGGCATCATGCTGCAAACATGTAGCATGATGCCCCATCCAGTCACATTATCCTGCCACCAGGCCAATCATTCCTAACACTAACCTCTTAACGCTGAGCGCCTAGCGAGGTAGCTATTAGTAGCACTTTTATAAGTCTTTGGTATGACTCGGTCAGGGTTCAAACCCACAACCTCCTGCGTCCAAGACAGACGCTCTAAACACTAGGCCTCCTGGGCAGTCTGTAAGGACATGTATGTCACCATCAGTAATTGACCTATAATCATCTAACATCAGACGATATGCTGAATATATTTCGTAATCAAAGCCATTGCAGGTAGAGCAAGTTAAGCTGGAGTTTTTTATATGATGAACAATGGAATTGTATGCACTTTTCAAAAAGGTGATCATTATTTTTTCATTGTGAACTTATAAATAAGATATTTGCATCTTTACTGGCTACAGGTTTACATCTGTAAACAACCGCTAGACGGCATGTGTCCAAAATTGATTGGAATATCCTGTTTGCTGTGAAAATATAGAGCCCACGAGAATACAGTGTTGGAGTATAAACAGAAATCAAAAATACTAATGTGAAGTCTTTTGTAAATATGCCCACGGAATTGTGTCTAACTTGATGATACGTCCAGAAGGCAAATTATAGATCTATGTAGATCTGCAGATATTGATCTTCCTGCAAAATGTAAAATTTGAAACTAACGACAAATTCAAATTTTGTAATACATAATATATAAGGTGCAATGAAGAGAACCATACAAATGTAAATGATGTAGTTTCTTGATTTGCAGGATGAAATTGTGTCCTTTTTGGAACCATTATGTGAGAATCAATATATATTGTAAACTAATGATACAAAATAGGGAATGTTTGATGAAATATTTGCTCTGGGTGACCTCCTTTTGAGGAAATGATAATATAAGTCAAATATACCACTTGGCAAAATATTATATATATATATATATATATATATATATATATATATATATATATATATAATAGCATAAAGGATTAGCTCTAAAGTAGAATTAGACTAGCAACATAAAATAAGAATTCAACCTCAGTTAATTGAAAAATTTGATTAGAAATTCAGATAACTGAAATCATGTTAATGTAAGCATGCATTAATATACTAATGTGTTTTTGTGATTATACCTGTGTTATTATGAGCATGCAGGATTATTCCTGTGTGTTATTATAAGCATATATTCTTGGATCATTTTCAAATTGGGTGAGGAGTTCATGATAAGAGTTGTGGAAGATCGAAGGGTTTGACTCCGATTTTTTTCCATCGTGTAACGCAAAAAGTACTTTTGGTTGTTGAAGTAGCCAGTGAGGTGTCTCGGTTGGTTGCTTGGTTGAATTTTTTTTTACGGCGCACCAGCACTATGTGGCTATTTAGCTATTTAAATTGTCGAATAGGGTAATTGTCGTTTGGACGGTATTACTGTTAAGCCTAGCTGTACAAAGTGTTTCAAATTTGGCCCAGTCGGCCTTCTTTAAATTCCATTGTGGAACTGCGTGATCAATTGTAGAGGTAATATTTTCAAAGGAGATTGCTGCACTGCTATGAAGGGCTTAAGCGACCTTCCAATCATAATCCAAAAGCAGCGAAGGAGAACAAATTGTCAAATCGATACACGTATATGTACCCGTTTCTGTTTGTAAATATGTCGGTGATTTGGTTGGTTGGTTAGTTGAATTTTTACGGCGCACCAGCACTATGAGGCTATTTAGCTCCATATTAAAAAGTCATCAACATATATGGAGCAATCCACACCGGGAGTCAGACACTTGGTGATGGTATTAATTTTTATGTTGAAAAGCGTCACCGATAAAATACTGCCTGGGACACACCCATCTCTTGATGGTGCATATCAGAGAGGGTGGAGCCCACTCGTACCTTGAATTCCCTCTCTGAGAGGAAGTTTGATATGAACGAGGCAGTGGGCCTTTTAGACCCAGAACGTGCAGGTCCTTTAGTATTCCGTACTTCCACGTTGTGTCATAGGCCTTTTCCAAATCAAAGAAAACCGCTACTAAGTGTTCCTTCTTGATAAAAGCGTCGCGAATAAATGTTACCAGTCTAACCAGATGATCATTGGTACTACGACCATAACGAAAGCCACTTTGGAAAGGAGATATTAAATGGTTGGTTTCCAAATACCATACAAGCCGAGAATTGATCATTCGTTCCATTGTTTTGCAAACGCAGCTAGTTAATGATATAGGTCTATAGTTGCTAGGATCTGCGCTATCTTTGCCTTGGTTTGGGAATTGGTATTACTGTTGCTTCTTTCCAAATTTTTGGTACATTACCAGTAATCCATAAATCATTGAAGATTTCCAGAAGAACTGTTAAGGATGGTTCTGGAAGGTGTTTCAAAAACTGGTAATGTATATCGTCAGGCCCAGCAGATGTATCATGGGCCTTATTCAAAGATTCCATAAGCTCCGACAATGAAAACGGTTGGTTATAGCTCTCTGAGTTATTCGATGTGAATTTCAACCGTGTTTTTTCTTTTTGAGCTTTCAATCTTCGGAAAGCTTCTGAATAATTAGACGATGAGGAATTTTTGGAGAAACAATGTACAAGTACATTAGCTATTTCATGTTTGGTATTGAAATTGTTATTATTTAGCTTCAGATGTCGGAAAGAAATGTATTTTCCGTTTCCCATTTATTTTGCGGATTGTGTCCCAAACTTTCTTTATTGAGGAACGAGAGTTTAAAGTTGAAACATATATTTTTCCATGATGCTCGTTTACTTTCTTTAATGGTGCGGAGAGCTTTGGCCCGAACAATCCGGTACTGAGTTAAATTTTCGGGCGTTGAACGATTATTAAATTTCTTCAGTGCTTCTCGGCGTTGTCTAATGGCTTCTTTACATTCTTTAGTGAACCACGGTTTTGATGTTCTTTTACAGTTCGGCGAGAACTTAGGAATGGCTTCTTGTGCAATCTCAATTAAGACAGATGTAAATTGACGAATAGGATCATTGTCGTTTAGTACGGATTTCCTTTTAAGTCTAGCTGTACAAAGTGTTACGAATTTGGCCCAGTCAGCTTTCTTTAAATTCCACTGTGGAATCGTGTCATCAATTGTAACGTTGGTGTTCTTAAGAGAGATTGGAAAATGATCACTGCTGTGAAGGTCATCAGCGACCTTCCAATTATAATCCAAAAGTAATGAAGGAGAACAAATTGTTAAGTCGATACATGTGTATGTACCAGTTCCTGGGTGCAAGTACGTCGGTGACTTGATATTAAATAAACACAAGTCGTGTCTAGTAATAAAATCTTCAACCTTTTTGCCCCTGTCGCTTATGTAATTTGATCTCCATAAAATGTTATGGGCATTAAAATCACCGAGTAAGACAAATGGCGCGGGAAGTTATTGAACAAGCGTGTCTAATTCATTTGGTAATAAGTTGGTGTTTGGTGGTATGTAAATAGAACAAAAAGGAATCACTCGATGTAGAGTGACACTCACTGCAATGGCTTGCAAATTTGTGTTTAAAGGGATGATTCTATGTGGGGCTCTATTGTTCCCAACAATAGAAACCCCTCCTGAGGCCCTGTCAACATTCTTTAAGTAGGTGTTAAACAGGGAGTGGTTTTTAAGTAGGATGTTGTCCGTATCTTTTAGAAAGGTTTCCTGAAGACATATTATCGCAGGATCATATTCGTTTAAAAGCAGAAGAATTTCATTGTAATTGGATCTAAGTCCTCGACAGTTCCATTGTATGATGGTATTCTTCATTATAAGATTACAGTGGAGATTTTGGAGCTAGGTTAGACTTTTCGCGGAGACAGTCTGTATGATTATTTCTATGGAGGAAGTACGGGGGTGATTTTTTTGTTAGGTTTGGAGCTACTTTGAGGACACGGAGCAGTATCTTCTGCATCCATGCTCTCAATCTCCCCAAACCTGTTATAGAGTTTGATGGGGTCATCTGACCCCTTTTGCTGCCTATTTCCGTGAGATCTATTTTTACTCTTTGGTGACTTCGGTGGTGGGGTGTTATTAAAGTTGTTTGGGTAGATGCCGTGGTTTTTTGTGCTTGGTAATGGGGGGTGTTAGAGCGAGGTGTTGACTCGGGTGGATCTGTCTGTGTTTGAGCGTCCTTCGTTGCTTTAGGATTATTTTTAACTACAGAGGAGAAGGATGGGCCAGTAGGTGATGTTTTTGCCTGTACAAGCTTTCTGGCCTCTGGATAGGGAATGTTGGATGTGTATTTTACCCTCTGTATTTCCTTCTCCTGTTTCCAAGTATCACAATCCTTGGAATTGGCGTGGTGCTCTTTTCCACAGTTGACACAATGCGGAGGTTGCTCTACACTCAGCTTCCTGGTGAGAATGGTCTCCGCATCGGCCACATATCTGGCTTTTTGAGCAACGATCTTCGTGATGGCCATATTTCTGACATTTATATCACCGATGGGGGTTAGGTAAGTAGATCTCAACCTTCACTTGCAAAAAGCCAACCTTGACCACTCTAGGTACTGCTGGCTTGTTGAAGGTGAGTACGAATGTGTCGGTGTCCTGCAGATTGTTATTACGTTTAATTCTTATTCTGCGAAATGCAGTGACACCTTCGTTTTTCATCCCTTCGATGATATCTTTGTCGCTTATTCCAGCCATGTCCCGACATCGAATTACGCCTTTGGACGAGTTGAGTGTTGTGTGAGCTAATGAAGTCAGCGGATAATCGAAAAATGTCTTCATTTTCCGGATATTTTCGGTCTGACCCCATCGCTCACATTCAACAAGTAGGCAGCCCGTTTTCAACTTCTTTACACTTTTTGGTGTACCAATTACACCCGTAATTGTTTTTTTCAATAACAAACGGAGACAATGGGGCTAGCGGTTTTGAGTCGTCTGTAGATTGTGTAACCATGAAGTGTGGAAATGATTCCACACCACATGGTTCGTCATCTGAGTCAGATCCATTTTTGGTACGTTTTAGCTGATTTTTTTTTTTTAAATATCCATGTTGATGGATTTAAAATTCAGCACCCGTGCTCCCCGCCCACCAAGGAGCCCGTTAAAGGGATAGAATGTAGGGGTAACGGTGGTATCAAGAGAGATACAACGAGAAAGATAAAGAAAGTAAGCGAGTAAATAAAGACCTCCTAGGGCTCGGAGTGACCAGCCGATTTGTCGAGACCGGGCCCAACCCGACCACCCGTCTAAAAGAAGTAGAGGCCAAAGTATTGTATTGCATCGGAAAGCCTCTGCTCAACTACCTGGATCCTTTCCCCCTCCGACACGGGTCGCAACCCACGGCAAACACGTTGACTCTACTTAGTCGCCTCTTACGACACGTAGCGAGGCACGGTAGGCCAATCCTACAACCCCGGACCCGCAGAGGGATTAAGATGTTCTAATGGAGGAACATGATAAATGTAACACTATGATCAATCCTTGTTATTGCAAACTCTTTCTCTATAATGCTTCCTACGCCTTCCTTTACTAAAATGGCATGGCCTTTAATTAACATTCAGACACATCAACTGTGTTAAATGTATTTGTTTTCAATCACATTTATGACAAATATTGAATCCTGTCCCATTTTTCTATGCATTGAATGTTTCCTACAAACAACGAATTAGAAGCCCCAAATTAGTAAATTAGTTATTCTTTCAAAACAAGTGGGCCCTATTGCCAGGTTAAGACATTTAAGTGTCAAAAATGTTGCTATTTGGACTGAAAACAAAAGTTACTACCACCAAACTAACAACATCGTAGGTTTTTAAGGTCACTATTGAACCTTACTAATGTACTGATATACGGCTTCCAGTACAAAATGTTTTGCGCCTTTACAACTGAGCCTTAGGGAATCAGTAAGAACCATAAACGCTACTCTATGGGAACATAATTTTCAACTCTTTCACTAGGATACATCTTGTAACGCAAATTTTGCTTTCTACCATTAGTTAGATCGTACCACGCTCACTTGTGTACATGTGTTGTGGGTGGTAGTACATTTGTAAACTTAATTGCTGTAACGTGTTAATGCTTGTTGATATTATTTTCCTTATTACTTTTGGACTTGTGGTTAAGGATGAAAATTCTCCTTGAGAAGTAATAAGTCCAAATCATAAAGATCATAAAAATAATTTTCATATCATTAATATTCCTAAGCTTGGGCCTTTGGAAAAGCTGCATATCTCTTACAATTATTATACTGCATCCGAAGAACGTTGCAGAAGGATAAAATAAGCAAGTGCAAGAAACTGGTTCGCTTCCTTGTCCCTACCCCATGTACGATATGTTGAAGAAACTTTGAAATATATACATAAAAGCTATTTATTTACATTGCTCTTCCAGATGACCCACCCTATAATAGAGGTTAGATGTACTCTAGGTTTCTTTCAGACCATATTGCAATAATTATGTGGAAATTAAAATCATACAAGGCGCCACCAGCGTTAATTTCTTACGTTCGAGACATCAGTCATTGTCAATGTGAGGTAAAATAGTTTTATATAGTTAATGACAAAAATAAATCTGCTTCTATCATTAGGATCCAGTGCTGAGAATTTAGCTTTCAAAGGTCTTGAATGTTTTATTCCTCACGCTTGATATCTTTGCAGGATTATTATGCTAATACGCGCTCAACGGCCGAATTCTGTTATATATTTCAATATTGACATAGGTTGATAGATAGATAGATAATTGCGTTATTCGGTCCAGGGAGATTGGTTGTTTCATTTCTTTAATTTTGTTCTCGCTAGTGAAAATTAGCATGATCGTGAGGAATATCGTCGATGAAGACGTTTCGTGGATGTGTGTCTGTTTTCTTGTCCTAAACTGTTTTCCTTTATTTCGCCCTGAAAAGCCTGTTTAACACTGGAATTAGTATCCTTATATGTGCTATACACTTCAGTTATGTTTTGAAGTTGCACCAGCTGTGATCAAAGAAGCTATATTGAAATGGTAGGGAAAAATATATAGATAGATAGATAGGTGCATAGATAGATAGATAGATGTTTCGTGCAGATTAATTGCTGCTCCTAAAATGATCATTACGGTACAAATTACATAGATATATTTCTTTTAATACAAGAGTTATATAATAGCAACAGGAAGGATAAATAAAGCATATGAATGCATTCGAATCAATATTGTGTGTACAACGTCTACATTGTCACTTGTATTTCATGTTTGCTCGAATTTTCATATGGTGCTATACTTCACGCTTCCATATCATATCCAGCTGATGCATATTGGTGTGTTGTTTTATTGGTTTGCATAGTTAGCAGCTGTTGCATCCATCGGCTCCTCGTCACAGGATGGGGACACTGGTACATTTCTTGCTTGCATTTCCTAAATTTCTTCCATTGCATGTGATTCGCTAACTTTGTCAGCATCAGTTTTTAACCTGGTGATGCGACCGTTGATACTCCCTCAGATGACGGACTCAATGGTGTATCAGTTGCCTGCACTGCTTCTACAGCTTCATTACCATCCGAATCGGTATCTCCATCAACATCTGCTGTTACAGATGGTGGTTCCACTGCTGATGCTATCTTAGATGACGGGTTCATTAGTGCATCTGTTGCTTGTATTTCATGTTTGCTCGAGTTTTCATATGGTGCTATACTTCACGCTTCCATATCATATCCAGCTGATGCATCTTGGTGTGTTGTTTTATTGGTTTGCATAGTTAGCAACTGTTGCATCCATCTACTCCTCGTCACAGGATGGGGACACTGGTACATTTCTTGCTTGCATTTCCTAAATTTCTTCCATTGCATGTGATTCGCTAACTTTGTCAACATCAATTATTAGGCTGGTGATGCGACCGTTGATACTCCCTCAGATGACGGACTCAATGGTGTATCTGTTTCCTGCACTGCTTCTACAGCTTCATTACCATCCGAATCGCTCTCTCCATCAACATCTGCTGTTACAAATGGTGGTTCCACTGCTGATGCTATCTTAGATGACGGGTTCATCAGTGCATCTGTTGCCTGCACTGCCTCTACCCCATCCTCTTCATCAGAATTGTAATCTCCATCAACATCAATTGTTACGGATGGTGATGCCACTGTTGATTCTACCTCAGAGGACGGGATTAATGGTGCCTCTGTTGATTGTATAGCTTCTTCATTTTCAGTTGTAGATGCAGTGGGTAGTGGGCTGCCATAAGTCACTGAATTAGTTCCTTTAAACATAGATTCAAAATAATCATGTCGTAACGTATCAAAGACGTTAAAATAATTAACTAAATATTCTATGAATTTTAAATTCAATTCATCCTAAAATTAATATATATTATTAAGTTATTTACGACTGGATATAACTGAGCATGTACAAGACAAAAATAATATATTCTGTAGAACACTTCTATTTACCATTGTCGTGTGTGTTTTCCAAATATATCTGAAAAACTACTACTCACCGATAGCGATTGTTACGAACATCAAAGCCACATTATTCTTCAACATGTTTGCAATAATATGTCTGTGGAGGAAAAGAATAAGAAGAGCATTATTTTTTGCAACTCCAGAAAGATATGTTTTGTTTACACGTATAAGATATTATATTGTTATACAATAATAACCTTATCATTGTAATGAACGTATGTAACTTCTGACATTTAGTGATTTCGTCTTCAGTCTAACATCAATAAAACAAATGTATGTAATTGTTACGATATTACAGCGTTTGAACTATTTCATGAACTGTCGAGGATCTAAAATCGAACCAGTTAAAATAATTTTCAGGACAACATGACGGTAAAGGTTAGTAGAATATTTTCAAATTGTAAAGGGACAAATTCCATGATCCATTTGCAAGCGTTAAGAATTGTAATACTTATTTAAACGTTTTGAATGTGGTTCAATTTAACATATGAGCCATAATATTGTCTGCAGTGAAACAATACTGGTGATGTCAAATTGTATTTTCATGAGTGCAAGCAGTGATCCACAAATATAATAACTACTATCTTTCTTAAATGTACAGCGTAGAAACCTATGACAATATAATAGCGCAGTCAATGATGCTCCAGAAGCACAGAAAGAGCAAAGTTCCTTTGTGAATAATAACACAACGCCTTAGCTTAGAGAAGGAAATATATGTGTACAGTCATTGTCCGACTTGAATGATAAAGGAATGATGCGTTCGGATAAATTTAATTTATTCTTAAAGTGCATCCATATGTATCAAACGAAAACGCATCAAGGGTTTGATTCTACTCATCTATATTGCCCATTGGATATATCTATATATATATATCATCAATATTTCCTATCAAAAGCACAAATTAGAACATGTATTACACTCCGCGAAGAAATCTAAATATAGCACACATTGTTATATTGCAAACGATTCATTTACCATCATTCTGTTAAAAAAAACAATATCATTTATCACTGATGATATGAGCAAAATAGTTGTTCCACTCATCTATGTTACCAATTGGAACATAAATAATAATATTGCTTATTAAAGTATTATTTCCTGTAAACTATATAAAAAGGATCCAAATTCACAAACAAATGTTGAACTTCTTATCAATTACATTTATTAAAATTTCTATCATGAAGTTGAAGGTGTACTGCACATACCTGTCAAAGGTTCCCAGCTCTGTCCAAAACCACCACAATACAGTACCTTTTTAAAGTGGGTTTTACGTGTTGAATTACCCGGATGGATTGTACAAATACTTAACATATCCCATTACTACCTACAATGTACAGCCAATTGGATCATTTCTTGCATTTTTGGGGATGGTTTCAAGGCATTCAGTACAATGACGTTTACGATTCCTTTGTGTTTGGTTGGGATTGGATGGAACGTGTTTGTGCTGGCCGTTTGCCAACTTTCTTTGGTTAATCGCCGGTGACAACATCGGCATAACATGTTACGCAATAACTTTATTTGTCCATGGATACTGCTTTTGTCGCTAGACTGCCTTAGCATAATGGCTTTAAGTGCACTGGTACTGTTGCATAATAGTTACTTTAATATTTACAATCGGGAGCGGTTTATCTTTTGGATCAAAAATAAATCTACTTCGAGTTTGACATCTAATACGTTCTTAGTTGTAATTCCCTTTGCAACATACCGTTATCGTTTTTTTTTTTTTTTACAAGAGTTGCTGTAGGAAAAGAGAGTGAAAGCTTTAAAAATCTCAATTTGATAACTATTTGTCTCAGTGATTACAATGCAAGAATATTTTGAATAAAATTAAAAATCATATAGGTG
>JAECUM010009697.1:0-24195 GCA_016617855.1 Megalonaias nervosa | reverse complement strand
CTTTACATTTAAGTCTGGGGCTCGGAGTGAAAGCTCCGGGACATCAGTCAAAATACCACAAGGAGCATATGACGTGACTGATATCAATAAAACGATAAAAGAGATGATCAGCACCTTTGGTGTTGCGGGAAATTTTGAGCTTGTTCCAAACTATAATACGCTATGAGCTAGAATTACACTAAAAAATAATTTGATAATCGATTTCTCCCCAGCGACTAGTATTGCATCGCTGTTAGGCTTTAGGTATAACGGTACCAATTGTACAACCCCAGGTGGGCGGAGCTTAAGGTGTAGGGAACATTGCATTCAGAAATAAACCACAAAACTAGCTGTGATTGGTGCATTATGTAAGAGTTGTACTTTCTGTTAGGCTTAAAAAAATGTTGAGCCTCTTGGCAACATGTGAGATTATGTTAATTCATAACTATATCACATTTTGTATTTTTTATGATTTTTTAAAATGTGGTACACATGACTGAAAATGTGTCTGATGTAACTAGATAACTCTTACCCCTGTCTAGTTCCAGCAGAGTTATCTCTCTTAAATGCAATGGAGTACCTGGTTCTGTCCTTGTCAAATTGACAATCTAACATTGTTCTCTGTGACAGTGGGTGACATGCATGCTGAGGTAGGATAGAAATTATATTTATTTCACAAAACATTAGCATTGAGGTCTATGGAAAAACAATTGGTACCGTGATACCTTTAAGAACCAGCAGTACGGCAGTGTTACAGAACAAAGTGTATCATATGACGGTGACCTGCCAGTGAACATGACTGACGTAAACACAATATTGATTCATTGTTCTATCGCATCTGGGTCCTACTCAGCTAGAGGTAGCCAGGGTCGAACAATCTACAGTTTTTCACCTGGTGTCCCACCAGTGTCGATAATGCAAATTACTCCTCGACAAATAATATATTATCCAATTACTTCTGAAAATGAAATAACAATTATAACAATACAATTAACAGACCAATCCGGTAGACAGATGAATTTGAATAACGAGATTGTTATTTATTACTTACACCTACGCGCGGCGACTTAGATTTTTGTATTACAACCTTCTTGATATAATAAAATGAGACAGCGAAAGAAAGTTTACAGAAGAAAAATCATTGGAGGATTTTTTGGAAATATATTTACAAAAATTATTGAAAATGTTCCAGGAATTGCACGCAAAGTAGCACCAATTGCACTTGACGCAGGTAAAGCTTTTGCTAGCACAGCTGGTACTGAATTAGGACAAGAAGTTGCTGAAAAAAAATAAAGGCAATTCACAACGTGAATCGCCGACAGCATTGGAAATAAAGCGAGTAATATCAGATATTGCACCGATAACAGAAACAAAACGGGCTATGATAGCTACCACGAAAAAATATTATCACCAAGCGGCGAAAATGTAGTACGTAAACTTGTAGCGAAAACAAGAATAACACCTGCTGCATTTTAGTTGCAGTTTTGTGTGTTAAAATAGAATAATGTCAGTCAAAAATTATCTCGATCTTGCCGAAGAACATGATACCGACGACACAGCAACATAATTTGAATACATTGAATATTTGGATGAGACCTCAAACGAACCAAATAAAGCTGGTGCCAGGACTTTTAATACACGTGACGAGGACTTGTTTCTGTTACCTCACAAGGCAGTATTAGAAGTGTGTGGTCAGTTATTAACTGCAGCAGGCGGTAATATTCCAGCTGGTACAAAAGTTGCACTTGTCAATAACGGTTGGAGTTTATTTCAAAGCGCACGGTATCAACTTGCCAATCAAACCGTGGAAGATATTTCAATGCATTTGCCGTTAGCGAGTATAATACTTAATATCGTCTCATTTAGTGACGATTACTCGAGATCAGTGGTCACAAATATGATGTGGTTTAAAGACACCTCATTTGGGACAGCTGTTTCAAGCGAATTTCGTACTGGTGCTGGCAATCCTGCTCCAGATAACAATAATCTAATCGCCAATGCAGATGCTGATGATGCAGCCGCAATAAGTGATTCGATGAGATTAGCGGTCACAAGAATACGACGACAGCAATATAATGAGGGAAACGAAAAGCATTTGCTGCAGAATCTCGCCAAATAACAATGATGCTTCCGCTAAGCACAATATTTGGATTTTGCCGTGATTACAACAAAGTGTTTCGCGGACTAAAACACACGCTTATTTTAGATCGAGCGAATCAAAACGATTGCATCATGCACGCTGATGGAGTGGCTGAAGGTCAGTTTGCCATTACAAGATTAGCTCTTTGGATGCCACGAGCTGTTCCGTCTATAGTTAAAATGATGGAACTGGAATCAATATTGACTAATTATACGAGAAAGATCTATTTCCAGCAGAACAGAATTTATCAAACAGCAATTCCTAATGCAATCGATTACACATGGCGTGTTACAGCTACATCAAACGAACAATTACCTCCACATTTGTTTATTGTTTTTCAACGACAGGCACGCCGCAATGACCAAGAAATGAACAACTCCGTATTTGATAACCCAGATGTCAGACGAATATTTGTTAGAATAAATTCTAGGCAATATCCCGAACGTGCAATCGAATGCAATTTTGCTGATGATGCTACTAAAAACATATCTCGGCCGTATATGTACCTTATGGAGGCTATACAAAAATACCAAGACGCAGACGGTCGATCTCAGATATCAGTAGAAGAATTTCGATCAATATATCCTATCTTCTATTTTGACGTTTCAAAACATTCCGAGCAAGCTATCAGATCGACTACTGATATTGAAGTCACTTGGACGATTGGCGCGCTGCCAGCTGAACAATATAATGTGTACGCGCTAGTTGTTAGTGATCGATTTTTGACAATTGATGCGCCTAAAGGAAAAATGACAACACAAGTATAATTTATGTGACAACCTTGATATAATGAAAACGGAATACACAACCAAAGAAATACACCTAACTCCAGGTCAAATTAAAAAGTTGTCAGCGGCGATTGCCAAACGTAATTCTGTTCGCTAATGATATCCCCAACGACTCCGTCGTTGGCTCCGGGGTCCGCAGTAAAAGTACTGTTAACTCAGCAGCAAATCAATAGACTCGATCGGGGAAAACCGTTTGTGCCTAAATTATCCACTGCACAAATAACAGCCATGGCCAACCGCGGTGGATTTCTCGGACCAGCATTTTCTATAGTAGCCAAAACAGTAATACCCAAAATATTGCCTGTGTTAGGGACCCTAGGGCTAGCGGCTGCTTCTGGGGCCGTATCAGGGGCGACTAAAAAAGCGGTGTCCGAAGACGGTATCAAACAAATCTATCGTCAGTGACTTTGTCGCTGTAGATACGCTATTACACTGTAATTTTATGTAACAATAAGAAATAAAATGCCAGCTAAAAAATCGTCACCGACTAAAAAAAAAAAGAAAACAAGGCGTCCTTGAAAAAAAACAAGGAGGAATCATTCCTTTCGCTCCAATTTTAGCAGGGTTAGAAGGCAGTCTGATTCCAAATCTGTTAGGGATAGAACGTGGGCTAACACTACCAGGTACCAGACGCCATTGAGTAATTTGGATATAATTGAAAAATTGAATGACATTGTCGGATTTCGTGGAGTATATTCTAAAGACGAATTAGATTATGTACCAGAAGGTGGTTCGTGTGTAGTCAATATACAAGACTTCAATGACGGATCTGGCACACACTGGGTAGCTATTTACGATAACAATTATTTTGATTCGTTCGGACTTCCTCCAAGCTCTCTTATAAAAACATATATTTTTAAAATATTTGAAAAAATATGTTATTCGTCTAATCAACTACAGCCAATTCGGACAACCGCTTGTGATTATTATTGTATTATGTTTGTTCGGCAGATGTCCCAGTCCGTTGATTTTTTAAAGTTCATTTTACAGTTTGACAAGCAACCTTCTTACGCCAATGATGAGATTGCAATTAATTTTGTGCCACACAATTTTGTGTGACAATCAAGTATATGACAACCTATTGCCTCAAATGTAAAACTAAAACAGATAACAGCAATGAGACGACAGAAAAAACAAGCAATAATAGAATAATACTAAAAAGTGTTTGTGCGGTTTGTGGAAGAAAAAAAGTATGTTTCTGAAATCAGTAACTGGAGCTGGAGCATGTGACAAAGTTATTTTGGTGGACGACTGAAACAATTTGTTAGTTATAAAATATATAATGAAATGTGATTGTGATTGTGATAGAGATCTTTGCATAGAACAAGATAAAATCGTTACATACTGTCAACGTTGCAGTTGTCGTGAAATAATTGGCAGCGGAATCGATATTCATAAAATTATTGGAAAATTACCGAAACCAAAAGAAGTTTCACATTGCCATTTCACAGGTACACAGGACCTTATAATCCATTAGACAAGCAACTGGACGAAAACGATAATCCGCTACCCGAACAAGAGCCTTATAATCAAGTTGATGCAATAGCAATGCGTCATGATATCTGTTATCGGGATAATGAGCAAGATAAACCTGGCTGTGATAAAATCATGCTAGATGAACTTAGTGACCTGAAACCGGTAAATATGCGAGAACCTATTGATCGAAAGCTGGTGCAGGGAATTATTGGGGCTAAATATAAGTTAAATCTTGGAAAGCCTGCACTTGGAAAAAGAGAATTGTACGATGATCTGGCAGCGGAGACGTTTGCGTCTCAATTACACAAACCTAAAAAAAAGTTTACACGACGTAAGGTTGTCGCAAATGCTGTAGATGATATCTGGGCGATAGATTTAGTAGATGTCTCAAATCTTGCTCAATTTAATGTTGGCGCCGATGGCGCTCCAACAAAGTATCTTTTTAACGTTATAGACGCTTTTAGTAAGTACGCGTTTAGTGTCCCCGTTTCGGATAAAACAGGGACATCGATGACTGATGCGCTAGCGCAAATAATGACAAACACAGAAAGAAAACCAAATGGAATTTGGACCGATCACGGAGTTTTTCAATAAAAAATCTGAGCAGTTTTTGGAGCAAAATAACATCAAAAAGTATGTCACTAGAAATGAAGGAAAAAGCGTGTCGTCGAGCGATTCAATCGTACACTGAACGAACTTATACATAAACATATGACAGCTAAAAACACAAACAGATATATTGATGAACTTCCGCAGATAGCTGACAAATATAATAACACAAAACATCGAACCACCAGCATGTCACCAAATGACGCAATTAAAAATCCAATATTAGCAAATGAAAACATGTACCGCAGACACAAATTTAAAGTTGGTGATAAAGTTAGAATTTTGTTAGGGAAAAGGGTGTTCGAGAAAGGATTTACTCCAAATTGGAGCGAAGAAGTGTTTGTTATTGATAAAGTACTTTTAACAATACCTGTAACATATGCGTTAAAGGATCTAGCAGGGGAATCGGTAATTGGTAGTTTTTCCGAGCAAGAACTACAGAAAACTGAACAAGATGCATTTATTATCGAAAAGTTATTAGGAAGTCTCGTCAGGTGGAGGGGATACAGCGATAAATTTAATAGTTGGGTACCAACTCGGTCGATTTCATCGACTGTGATAAAATAATGTTGTTATAAATTTCCTCATACTTACGTTTGATGGATTTACATTTTACAGGCTTACATAAAGATATTAGATATTGTCTGCAATCATCAGAGATCGTCATTAGGTTAAATATCTTAGCAAATATGAAATCGAATTTTATGCTCTTTTGCTGGCCAGCTATTTTCGTGTTTAAAAAGGTTTTATCAGCTGCCAAAACCCTTGTTGCTCTGTGACAGTAAAATTAAATTTTATTATTTTTTTAGCAATATGATACTTAACGTTATATCGTCCAGTAGTCGGTCTGCTGTAATTTTTCTTGTCAACGACAGCGACGCTGTCGCCTACAATCTCGTTTTGTTCGTCGTCGCTGTTTTAAAAAATGTCGTCCTCGGTATAACCAACTGTATCGCAGACGACTTTGTCGTCCGAGATTATATCTCGGGAGATGAAATCTCCTACTGTAAAATTGTCGTCCGCGTATATATTAGCAAGTCGTTTCATCAGATTCATATTATAACATATTTTTATCTAATTTATATAATAATAGGATGACTGACGAAATAAAGCATCATCATAAGGTTACTATATTAAATTACGGAGAATTAGCTGAGGCAGTGCGAAAATGCTTGTCGGGTTACAGTTCTTATTCTGTTGACGTTAGTGTTATGCAAGGCGAATCTAATAAAATTCTCCTGACAGCGGCAGAAAAAAGTAAACTTAATGATAGAGCAATAATGACGCTGAAATTTAACAAAAATGAGGTTCTAATGTTTGCTCACAACTGTCTTACCAAAACCGAGTTAGAAAATATAATTAATCATCGTATCTAAAGACGATCCTGTCAAAAGTTGACATTGATGTAGCTGATTGAGTTACCCCGTCTGCTACATTTTTCACTGATCTGCTGCCAATTTTAAGGTGCTTAGCAGGAGCTGAGATTGAAGAAAAGTTTAATTCCTCATCTGTTTCGGTATTTACCGCAATGATAGGTCTTCTGGGATTTTTAAAATTATTTCCACCACCAGTATCTCCACGTTTAGTATTTTCTTGAGATGTAACTAAATCTAAGTTTTCCAACGATTGTTTGTTCTAATTTTATCAATGTGATCAATAACCAAATCATTTGGTATTGGTCTGTTTAAAGTTTCGTAGACAAAACGGTGGCTATAATAACCAACAAAATCGGTTAGTGTTCCTCTGACAGTTATTCTAAGATATCCGCTATTGTGCATTTTTCCTAGCGCTTTTTTCGTTCTTCTATTTCGAATTATTCCTTTCTCAGAGGCCTCATACAAATCAAACACAGGGTGAGGTTGAAATTCGTTTTGCAAAGACAAGTTTTCAATGCTGTCATCGGTAACCGCGCCGATAACATGATATACACATTGTCCTTCTGGAATTTCATCACAGAATAACGTGTAAATAAAATCGTTCTTAAACATTTCAATTCGTTCAGTATTATCTCCGCTTACGCTGATCTTATAGCCGGCTGGTGTTGCTTTGCCAATCGGTTTTTGATATCTCACGCGAATCACTGATCCTAACATATTTCCCGCGTACTCGTTGAAAATAGGGTGAACGTAATAGTGTTCTTGTTCACTTGCGAAATTCTGTGTCATTATACTATAAGCAATTTTATATCTCTAATTGATTGTTCAGCTGGCGTGTGCAGTGAGTTATCAATCGAACAATCAATTAGAGATATGATACTACATTATATAACAATGCTGCAGTTACGTGATATAGCTAAAAGGAGTCTCATGGGGAAACCTACACAAACAGCGACCGCCTTTGCCGGATTTGACAACAGCTATAGGTTTGATAAAGAAATCGTACTTGTAAATTTTACTGCAACTGATCTTTATCATTTGTTAGAACCAACCGTAAAACTTGAACTTGAAAAACACAGCGGCTTGCGAATACTAGTGCAGTATCACGTTATATTTTCAAAGCTGCTTGTAGCAGACGAATCGACTGACATTGATTTTGCAGACCCTTATATTAACGCAAAGTCAAGACGTGTTTTGCTTGGAACTAATATGCGTTTGCTAGCCGAAGAAATACACCAGGAAATCTGGAAAAAGCTAGAGGAATTTACTGAACTAGGTTCGGGCTGGAAGTTTGAAATGATTTCTGAAATCTTATTTCATACAATGAAATATAACGTATTACGTGGTAGCGGCGCATATGTTGACTTACCACAAAAAAAAAAAAATAAAAAATGTTGTACAAACGTGAAGGACTACTTTGATCAAAAATGTTTTCAGTGGGCTATTCTTTCTGCGTTGTTTCCAGCAGACAAAAATGCTGATCGCGTTGACAAGTATCTTCCTTATGTGTCGAGATTGAATTTTACTGGTATTGACGTTCCCGTTGCAGAAAATCAAATACCAAAGTTTGAAAATCAAAATAATAATATTTTAGTAAATGCTTTCGGACTAGATGAGCGTGAAAACGTGTATCCGAGATATATTTCAGAAAGAGCCCCTCAATCGACAATAAACTTCCTGTTTTATAGAAATCATTACGTTTCGATGAAAATCTTTAGCGGGCTCGTTGGCAGACAGTATAACAAAGACAAAAATAAAAAGTATTTCTGTTATCGTTGTTTACATGGGTGCGCTGACAATGAAAAATTACAGAGACATCTGCAGTATTGTAATGACGTACAACGGATAACAATGCCTTCTAGCGATAATAATTTGTTACAATTTGTCAATCATTCCTTTCGTGTTATACGTCGACTTTGAGTGTATACTACAGCCTGTGCTTGGCGTTGAAAATAACCCTAATCAATCTAGTACGAGCAAAATTCAAAATCATATTCCGTGCGGGGTGGCGTATAAAGTAGTATGTTGTAGTGATCCGAGTTTATCAAAGCCTATTAAATTATATTGTGGTAAGGATCCGGCTGTTTGGCTTCTCAAGCAGTTGATTGGCGAAGTTGATGATATATTTATACGCTTAAAAAGAAATGTTCCAATGACAGAATTAACAACCCAGCTGAAATCTGATCACGAACAAGCAGAACTTTGTCACATTTGTGAAAAAGCTTTTGATGTTTCTGATAGTAAAAAAGTACGTGACCATTGTCATCTAACAGGACAGTATCGTGGAGCGGTTCATGATAAATGTAATTTAAAGTTTCATGCTCCAGATTTTATTCCAGTTGTTCTTCACAATTTCAGAGGATATGACAATCATATTACAGTAGAAGCTTTTGGTAATGATGAAATAAAGTCTCGTTTAAAACTTGATAATGTAATCAAGTGCATTCCAAATAATTTTGAAAAGTATATGTCGGTTACGCTAGGTAAGTTGCGTTTCATTGACAGCCTGCAATTTATGGCGGCATCATTGGATGAGCTAGTAAACAGCGCTGTAAGCGCCGGTAGCGAGTTTAATAACCTACGAGATTGTTTTGGAGATAAATTTAATCTATTGACAAAAAAAGGAGTGTGTCCGTATGAGTACCTCGATGATTGGAGCAAATTTGATGAAATTTCTTTATCTGACAAAGACAAATTTTATTCCCAACTAAAAAATGAAAACATAACTGATAGCGAGTATAAGTACGCACAAGATATTTGGAAAGAATTTGATTGCAAGACGTTTGGTGATTATCATGATTTGTACTTGAAAACTGATGTATTATTACTCGCGTACGTATTTGAAAGCTTTAGGAAAGTGAGTTATATCTATTACGTTCTTTATCCTTGTTGATATTACTCTTATCCCGGGTTATCTTGGGATGCTCTGTTAAAGTTTAGTAAAGTAAAGTTAGAGTTACTAACAGACGTTGACATGTTTAACTTTATCGAGAAAGGTTTTAGAGGCGGTATAAGCGTGATAACAAAAAAGTGTTCGAAAGCAAATAACAAATACATGAGCGAGTACGACCCTGATCTTGTATCAAAGTATATCATTTATCTAGATTGTAATAATTTATATGGTCATTCTATGAGCGAATCAATGCCATTTGGTGGATTTTGTTGGATTACACCTGACCAATTTCTGGCGGAGACGGAAAAAAGATACCTGACGATGTCTCCTATTTGGTTGAAGTTGATCTCGATTATCCTGTTTCGTTACATGATTTACATAACGATTATCCGTTTTGTGCTGAATCAATGATAATAGACTATAGTTTATTATCTGAAAAACAACAAGCAATAGCATCATCAAGACAAGATTCTAAAGTAAAAAAACTAGTCCCAAATTTACTCGACAAGAGAAATTATGTTTTGCATTACAGAGTTTTAAAACAAGCAATAGATGTTGGTCTTGTGTTGAGGAAAGTTCATCGCGTGCTAAAATTTAATCAGTCGCCGTGGATGAGAGGTTATATGAACTCAAACACTTCTAGGAGAGCTCTAGCGAAAACTGATTTCGAGAAAAACTTCTTTAAACTTATGAACAACTCCGTCTTTGGTAAGACCATGGAAAATATTAGAAGACGAGTAAACATCGAGCTAGTTAATGATATCAACCGCCAAAACAAACTTGTGTCGGACGATGATTTTGTCAGCATGAAAATTTTTAATGAAAATCTTGTCGCGATACAGCGGCGGAAAAAAAATCTAAAACTAAATAAGCCGATTTATGTTGGAGCTTCTGTGCTAGATTTGTCTAAATGACTGATGTATTATTTTCATTACAAATTTGTTAAGAATCAGTGTCCGTCAAGTAGATTGTTGTTTACTGATACTGACTCGCTCGTTTATGAAATCGAATGTCAGGACGTCTGTCAAAATATCTTTGATAACCGACATCTGTTTGATCTCTCTGATTACCCTCGCGATAGTAAATTTCATGACGACACAAATAAAAAGGTTATTGGTAAATTAAAGGACGAAATGAACTTGAGCATCATCATATACTTTATTGGATTGCGAAGTAAAATTATGCCGTGTTGTTAGACAAAAATGAAATGACAAAAAAAGCAAAAGGTTTGCCTCGCGATTTTGTTAAAAAGTTTATGGGATTTGATGATTACAAATACGCGCTCGACGGCGGTGTTAGTTATATAAGAGCAATGGCTATTCGAACAGATCATCATGAACTTGAAACAGATGTTATTGTCAAACGCGGTTTAAGTAATTTTGATCATAAACGTTATTGCGAAAACGGAGTAGATACGTTTGCACTTGGATACCGTCGCGATGACAGATCTATACTTGATATCATCTTCTCCGACTATTGTATGAAATTTTATCTAAACTTTAGAAATAATGTTTGAAAATTTGACAGTTACAGATAGCATCAACAGCAAAATCAAATATCTAACGACAGACGGAAAACAGTTGACAGTTGAAATTAGTAATGAAATATCAGGAATATGTTTTAGTAATAGTGACAAGCTGAAACTTTCGCTCATCAAACTTGATAACAGCGAGTATTTCAATTATCTTGAAAAATTAAGCTGTGAGTTATCAAAGGATTTAATACTTTTCATAATCCAATCAGTCAAGAAAAGTATACTAAACTTACCATTGACCTCGATCGATCGAAAGTATATTTCGTTGATAAAAAGATATCCTCTTAACAAACTGCAAATAAAAGATTTATCCGAGTGTCGTCGTTGTGTAAGCGGTAGAATAAAGTTTAGTCTCTATTATCACGATGATGAAAAATTTCTAATATTTGAAGTTGAAATACTTATGATCGGCGATGAGGTCTAAACTCCCTGATATTATAATAAGCCAGACCTATTTGCCTTGGAGTGTAATACTACTATTAAGTAAAATAAATTTACTTACATTTTGATCCTCTCAGCGAAGCGCATCTCTGCAGACTGAACACTTGGACGGCCTTATATAGCCTGTGCTGATATTCTCCAGATGGTTCTTATTGCACAACATTGTGCATCATCCTTCCGGAAATTGCACAACATTGCATCATCCTTCCGGAACATTGTTATGACGCAGTTCCAGTCATTCCTAAACACCGCAGTCTATTTTTAGACATTTATCGATCGCCTCGGAATGTAAAATTGACAGTTCTATCATTGGCTATCACCTAGTCCCTGGTCTAAAATGTCGTCTCCGAGTCAAAATCAAACATAGAAGCCTTAGAATGTGAAAATAAATGTTCTATCACTGGCTATCACCTTGCCCCAGGGTCTTTGAGCCAAAATCAATGATAGAAACCTCGGAATGTAAAAATAAATGTTCTATCGTTGGCAATCACCTGGTCTCTAGTATGAAATAGGGTCTTTGAGCCAGAAACTTGGTTGTCCCCTACTACTGATGTCTATGAGGATATTTACAAGCGCCGTGACCTATCTGATTTATCAGATTATCCGACTAGCAGTGGATTTAATGATAATACGAATATAAAAGCTATCGGTAAATTTAAGGACGAATTTATGTTTGTGCCGGTGAAAGAGTTTGTTGGACTTCGAAGTAAAAGTTATGCCGTAATTCTCGACGATAATAAACTGACAAAGAAAGCGAAAGGCATTCCTCGTGGTTATGTGAAAAAATGTATGAAATTTGATGATTTTAAAACCGCACTAAACAATAATGTCAGTTTTATTAAGACAAGTGTAATCCTTACAAATCTTCACAAGCTCGAGACAGATACGATTGTTAAACGTGGACTTAGCAATTTTGATGATAAAAGATATTGCAAAAATGGAATTAATACTTTAGCACTTGGGCATTACATCAGTAATCCAGATGATTTTTACTCAAATTAAATCCCTGCTTGTAAACGTAAAATTTCCTTTTTACGACTAAATTTCCAGTATCGGTTTAACTGTGTTCCTTTAGAAGGGAGATAATACCGTTCCAGCTTGTTTAAAAATAGTACCTGGATTGTCGAATATAAATTGGTACGAATGCACTGTATAAGACCGTATTGATTTTCAGACTGTCTGTAATAAATCGCTGCTGTAGAATCTGTTAAGTGATTTCCAGGCTTATTAGTGAGTTTGTTTTGTCTGTTAAGTGATTTCCAGGCGTCTGTCTGTCTGTCTGTTTCTAAAGCCGTACTGAAACGGAATTTCCTGAATCTTTACATTATGTATATAGGGCTTGGTAAAAACCCACCTATTGATTTTCAGACTGCAGAGTCTCCTGCCTATAATATACACAGCCGCACAGCCGCTGTATTAAAGTTTTCGTTTTTTCTGTACAAATAGACGGTAATATATTTTAGATTTCAGATTTAATTTTATATTAATGTTTTTCAGAATCAGAAAAATGAAATGCTATTCACAATCAGGTAACTGATAAGTATATAGTAATTTCTCGAATATATACATATTACCGGATTTCAAAGCTCAGTGTAGGAATGTTAGACCTTCTCGTACTGAAGGTCTGTGGTTCGATTCCCATCACTGGCATATGTCGGTGGGTATGGTTCTGGATTACCAAATTTTTCTAAGATAATTGGGGGTACGAAGCCCAACAGAAAAATAATACACTCTCCTACCATGTAACCACGTGGTGGGTGTACTTTTGCAATCTCCTCTGGGTTATCATGGGGAGATTGTACAAAATCTGTTGGACGTAGGTAAATCTCCCGTTTATGTAATGTGCCGTCTCTTAGGATAAGTTTATATATCTCTTAGGATAAGTTTATGTATGTGCCGTCTCTTAGGATACGTTTATGTAATGTGCCGTCTCTTAGGATAAGTTTATAAATCTCTTAGGATAAAGTTTATGTGTTCTTGTCCAAAAATAAACAGCAGCGCTGATGTGAGCTCGTGACCTTGTGACCTCACTGAAGGGTACCCCAAACAAAGGATTCAGAAAGAATGTCGCCGGACAAAAAAAGTCTTATAAGGTGCCTGTGGACCATAAGACAGGTCTTTACATTGAAATAGACAGCCCTCTGAGTTCCTAAAGTTTCGGTTTCGGATATTTAGGAATTCGCCTGGGAGATATATGCTTTGAATCCTGAAATAGACAGCCCTCTGAGTTTCTAAAGTTTCGTTTCGTTTAGGAATTCGCCCGGGAGGTATGTCTATTGAAAGGGACTCTTAGGACCTTATGAGCTTTACCGGCAGAAGGGACCCCAGTGGAATGGTAGACCGAACGTCACCGCTGCTGTTTATTTGTTTATTTTTTGTCTAAATATTGCAGTAGTAGATGTTTAGAAAAAATCTAGAGGTCTCCAATTTTTTTTGTAGAGGGGTGGGGGTCTCTTCTCCAAGATCTAAAAAAATTTCTGGCCACTCCAATAAAATATTTTTAGTCTTATTTTGAGCTAAAAATGACTCCTTAATAAAATTACAAAATAGAAAGTTTTATAATAGAATTCTCGCATGGTTTAAGATCTGCCTATTAGATTACTACTACAAATTCTATTACAAGAAGTTAGAAAACAAATGCAGCGTTAGAGTGAGACTGCAAATGACCTATACAGATCATCTGAATAACTATTTTGAGACAGAAAACATTCACAATCACACGCAAAATAATATCAGATTTTATCACACACACAAAAATACAATGCAACTGACAATTATTCTGTATCAAACAACTGAATAAGAATGTTACTGGAAATTAATAAAATTAGTTACATAGTGCTCCAATTAGAGATACTTGTGGATTAATTTCAAAACTTTATATATTCAAGATCAACAATAATGAAAACAGTGGAGCGAAATGGAACAGTTCTATGCGAAATGAAATTATAATATTTCCATTTTATAAAACGTCTTCAAAATAGCCCATAAATTAAACATTAAAGAATTAATAATGAGTAATTTGAAAATAAATATTTAAAATATTGTTATCTTGATTTACACGAACTAGGGAAAAGACCAGGAAATCGAAATGAATTTTTCAACTCTGAACAATGTAGTTACCTGACTTTTGTTTATGCTAATTTGTTATATTATAGTACAAGTAATAATAACTTTCCGACTATTCAGTTATAACTTAAATGCATAAACAACATAGCATGAACAACATATTAGTGATAAATAATCATTCCAGCAGATTGTTTCTGTAGTGTGCTGGTCATAGGATTGCAGAAAGATCGGTAGTTTACTTTTGCATTTATTACTATGTCAGTGTTAGTCTACTTTTGTAAAGTGTACAATTTTTTTTATCTAAGTTTTTTTTTATTCAGCTGTAAGCTCTTAGGCATCAAATGTATGATCACCATAAATTGCCACCTGTAGTATTGTTTTATATGATTTTATTGCCAGGTAATATCTATGGAGAAGGAATACGATGGAATGGAAATATCTTATTTTACATAGTATTTAATTGCATAGTGATCTTGAAATCTACGCCATGCATTTGCGCAGAACAAAAACTAGTAGAACAGAAAATGTCTTTTTTTATATATATATTTGATCACTTTCTCAATATTTATGCCAGTAAGTTCAATATCAAATTTATTTAAATCTAGGGTAATTATTAACATTTTAATTTCTTTGCATTCCCAGAAAAGTGCCTGATGATTTTGTATTAAGGAAAAAAAATTGACCCTGACCTTTGCCCAATAATATAAATTACTTAGATCTATATGATATAATATAGTTAATGTAACAGTTTTTGTACGTAATCTGTATATTTCTCTCTGAAATGTGTGTGATAGCCTGTTCATATATACTCCAATTATTACATTTACTAGGTTATCTATCTGTATATTCCCTACTGGGCTTATTATTCTGTCCTAACGCTTGTATGTTTGTCTGTCTGTCTGCGTGTCTGCTCTATATTGTTGCTCTATACAGATTGCATTGCATTTGGACTTCACTATCTCTATATGGGTAATTAATAAATATAAAATGTAGTAAATCATTCGTATTGAATATTCTGTAAGCTGAATCAATGTATACATGCAGAACAATAATGCGCTGATGACAGTATTGTTGTGTATAGTTGTAGTAAATGTATTTTTATTGTCTCTACAGGGTGTAAGAAAGCGGGAGAAATACATTTGCCTTTATTGACCAACCTCATGCACAAAAAACCCAATTTCTTTTAAAAAAACTGGACTTATCTTTTCTATTCTGGGAGTAGAATACAATTGCTGTAAAATATGTGCACTGCCGTCTTCCTGATTTAAAGGCAACTTGAATATTAAGACACTTTTATCAATGTTCCCCTGCTTTTGGTACTAGAATTTCAAATTATATACTGTTATTAAAACATACTCCTTTATTTTCTTTCTTTCTCTCTCACTCTCTCTGTTCTATTGCGTCATTTATCAGGTGACATTATGTTTATAAAGGCTAATAGGTAAACATTTTTTCATTCCTGTTTCAAATTTAGTTTGTGGAATAATTTACTGTTGTTATCAGATATAATTTGAGGAGAATTATTTATTTAAATTATTGACTGGAATTACAAAGTGCTCTTCAACCTTTCGGACTATAACAACATTTGGGATTATTAAGGACTAATTCAAAGAATCCTTGAATATATCGTTGTAGTACATCTGGAAATTCAATATTATTGGAAGTCATTCAGAACAATTTATTCTTTTGGACTTGTAATAGAAGAATTGGAATTATTTGGGACTTAATTCACAATACTGTAAGTTCCTCTAAAATTTTGTAACGTTAATAAATAAGTTATTTTTAATTTGACTTGATGACTGTTTCCTTCTCTCTTTTACACAGTTTAAAACCATAAAGTCGTAACAATATGAGTGTTTGTGTGTTATTGTGTCTGGGTGTGCATCGTAATAATTACGACCAATATTTCTTTCGACTTTGAGGATGTTAAGAGATATCTGAGGTAGCAGACAAGAAAATTCAATAGAAAAGAATTGTTCAGATCCTGCTAGTAATACGGAATACTGTGGTAGGGCATGCTTGACTTTGTGAAGTTATTTTTCTTACCAGAAATAAAATACTCAGTATTTATTTTGAATTCAATTCGACAATCCTCTGTTCTCAGCGGAGTCAACATTACAAAGTTATGGTGATCTTGCAGGTCATAAAATCCCACCTGAAAATAGATAGGTGAACTGTCTATTGAAAGAATCATTTAACAAACTATTTTCTGAAGTCGAACAAAATAAAGAGTACGAATTTCATTCCGACGATACATTTTAATTTCTAACTCTTTCTTGAGGGCAAAGAAGTGTCAGTATTTTCTAACTGGGATTAAAAAAAGATTATAGATATCTATGATAAAGCTGGATTGAGTTTTAATCTATATTTGAACATGTGGTCTTTTATGTAACTAATATTTAAAGTTTATTAGTAGGTATTCAGTAAGCATACTGGTTTTATTTACCATTGTAGAGCTGATTCTTCTCATGTTTGGTACCTATGTAGGTTCATGGCAATCGATTAGCAATACGTGTCTCACATATTCCATACTGCAATTAATGATCTAATGTTAGAAAGTTACACATTGTACATATGGGATTTACTGTTGGTTGACTTGCGAGATGATGACGAAAGGAAATATAAAGAACATGTTTGGTTAGGATGACGAGAGGAAAACAAATAATATTTGGTTGCTATAAATGTCTCTGTACACGCTGCATGAATTGCAATGTATGGTCTCTTTGTGCGAGTCCAATTACAAAATCAGGGTGCAAATTTTAAGAGGCTTAAATAGATGACCATCTACAGCAAATATGATTGTTTCATGTTTTGCGCTCTTGATATCAATGAAAATGTACAGGCATGTGTATCGCATAAGTACAAAGATACAGGAACTGAAGATAACGGAGGATTGAGGAACAGATCTACAATACCTCCTATGAAGGTCAGAAGGTTCAAAACGACAAGGATTGCTCAAGGAGCAATGAAATAATCTACAGAAATATTTTGCTTTTCTTCAAATATGTAAATTTCTGAATATTAAATGTTTGCTACAGAAAGACATAACTACTTCACTGGACGAAATACCAGTATTTTGTAGAATAAATCAATACTTAAATACGATGAATCAGTACAAAACTTTTACCATATCAATCTATTGGGTACATTTGATTTATGCTTGCTATGTGTTCAAGCACTACATCAATCTACTTTGAAACAAACACTGCAAAACAATAATAAATTTTGTACAGAAAATGATATTTGAGATCACACTGGAAGAATACGACCGACTTTATACTCGATATGCAAATAGTATATAGGAAGGATAAGATTTTACAAAAGTGAAAGATATATGGAAGACAAAATCACCAAAACCCAAATGAACCTTTTCAACATTTTGCAGAATGTTTGATTCAATGAATTCTACAGCCTATTATCAGACCAATAGTAGCAATGGTAAAACTGTTACTGGAAACTGAATTAACACTGGTAATAAGTAGTTGCATCACAGTACGTTTCCTTTTCATTTGAAATGTTCGTAGGTTGCTCAACATCATGGGAAATGTTCGATGCTTGGTAAAATAACTAACTGACATTTCTTCAGCCATACGCTGTCTCCGATTACGAAAATTATTGTTAGACATTGCACTCGAGAAATACAGCGGAAATGTTGGGATTCTTTCAAAAGTTTCTCATATCTAGATTAATTTACTTACGATGTACATGGCATGCAAATGCATACTGTATGCATAAAAGTATGCATCTTTTGGGTTAGAAACGGTCTTTGCTGCTTTATCTGCAAATCCCGCACTCACTGGACTTCCTGACCACTGCAGTACAGAAACAGATGTTTTTGATATAGTCACGAAACTCAACTATAAGGGTCTAACAAATATGTCCAGACGTGTTTGTATATGAGAATGAATATTCCATTTCCTGCTCAGTGCATGTTTATTTTCCATAACATTGTTGTTCAAAGTAATAAAGTTAGTTTGAGAGTTTGTTTTAGACTTTCTCATTTGAGAAAGCAAAAAGGTACATTTTAATGACGACTTTTATCAATTTGTGCTGTAGAGCATATTTTATGCTGTTTTTAAGACTTAAAGGAGCATACTAATTAACGTGGTATTAATATCTTTTATCTTGGCAAATTTACCGAAGTAAATAATTATAATAACTATAATTCCGAAATACGATTTCGACTTAAATTATTGGATGGTTAATTGGGAGTGATTTGAATATTTTCAAGTAACTACTCCAAAGTGGTGAAAATTGGTGTTGTTTACCAGAACGAGTCCTACCAGAGTATCTAAATTACCAATGAGAGCTGCATTTTGACAATGATTACAGTAATCATAAGGTCAAACAAATGAGTGTGAATGTTTATTTTGCCCCTCTCGTGCAAACCTCTGCTGAAAATGCATAATATGAATAGGAAAAGAATTAAGTGATCCAGCGAGAGCCTTAGACCATTCCAACGTCGTGCTCACTGTTGCATCAGTATGATTAAATGCTAGAGAACAAGATTCCTAACATTGAAATTTACCAAGACAAGAAACGGTGTATGAGCAATGTTTGGGCAATAAAAACTTCTGTTATTTTTGTACATATATTCGTATATGTAGGACTAATAAGTGCCATGAGAAAAACAGAAGATGTAGAAGTTATGGTGGTATTAGCAGCAACAGCAGTTGTAAAAAAGTATTTAAGGTTGTATCGTCACTTGATTCTTTACTACTAACATCGCCATTTCCACCACCATACTCATTCACATTTTTCTTACTCTTGCTTTTTGCTTGAATGCACGAATCTTACTAATTTAATAATGTTACCAACATGCTTTGCCCGAACAAATGGCTTCCACCATTGTGAGCGGTTTACCGCAGTAACAATCATCGTTTGCAGAAATTACATGGATGGCCACCACCAGCACCAACAGAGACTGCATGAACATTACTGGTCTTTCCATGATACAACAACCTGAAGAAAACGAGATCTGATCATGTCTTAATATTTTGACAATCATAATGTGCTAAAAGCCGTTCATCATGTGCACATAAATACGCATCTTTATATAAACACATGTAACGTAGCTATATTACTTCGTATTAGCCCATAGGTCACAATCGAAACTAAAACTAAAAAAGACCAAGTTCAAATATTGCTTATAAAATCCGGCAAAATATATGCGATATTTCATCACAAAATCTAGGTGAGGAAAAGGAACACTGTTTGTATTTTTGGTAGAAGAAAGTTGCGATTTTACTTTTCCGCCGCTCTATTGAAAGTAAAGTACCCGTAGCTTATACGAGTTTGAATAATGAGCCTCCATTCAGAATTATACTCTGTCTTGAGTCATAAAAATGGTTCTGTTACTAACCATTAATTATTTAACAGAAATGCAAAGTGCATTATTACCAAAATAAATACGAAGTTTACCATTGGTCACACACAGAAAATTTCGAATGCCTGTTTAGACGATGAGCAGCGAGGTCTCAATGTTGATATTTGCCGAAGAAACTATTCTATTGGTTTATATAGTCCACACCACGTGAACATGAACTTTAGTCTAAAGGTGAAATAATATAATTTCTTTGTGGGTCTTTTGTTAATTGTGGCATAATGATTAATTAAATACTTTAGTTGGATTGATACCTATCATCTCGGAGAATTGAATAACTGCCTGATCAAGATATTATTTGATGTTTGAACACCTGTTTCTAGCATAGTTATACAAAGTGGAGAAATAACACGTGGCAGCCATCTGTTGGAAAGTTACATAACTGTGTCAAATAGTAGTGAAAGTAATGTTATGTAATGATAAAAGCAAGCCAAGATCATTTTGTGTTGAGTCAATGTAGCGTATAGATTAATGTGGGCAGGATACGGTAGTATTTTGTGAAAGGTAGCTTTTTGAGGGAAGAAACTGCATTTTATTATTTCGCTGAAAAATTGACTCAGAGCAGTTGAGATAGAGATAATAATAATAATAATAATAATAATAATAATAATAATAATAATAATAATATCTGGCTGAATACAGCTTCAATATTTGATTAAGCTTACGATTGGTCTTTGCTTATGTTATCTTCGCAATCCACCTCTACTGTCTATGAAATTCAGTAATACATCGGTAGAAGCTGTATGCATCTTGACACATTCTGTATCCAGCGGTATTTTAAATCTAGCATGTTCCAATAATTGTGAAATACTACGTTACGTAAGGGTTGAGAGAAAATTTAATAATAATACTAATACTAATACTAATACTACTACTACTACTAATAATAAGAATAATAATAATAATAAAGAAATAATAATAATTTTTGACGCATTGTACTTGTCCTCAAACCAAGTTTGAAATATGAGCTTGCATACCCATGGCACCAGTTTGTAAATACGAGTTGTATCATTTTCCCCATAAGTGGGTACTATTGATATGTTTCACTTTTAGTATAAAAACATTTTCCCATAGTAGAAAAAATGAGTCTCTAATTGCTGGCAAACCTCTAAATAAACTAAACTGACTTTTGCACATGCTTTTAAAATGTCATAAATAGCTTAGTTTTAACTATTTGAACGAGCACATGTCTTAACGAAAGAAATCGTGTAGGCGTCAGAGTTAAGCGTTCAGGTAAATTCTTATTCTATTTCAGATTCCATATTGATGCCTGATCATCTTGTTTGTAATGTAAAGTCAACTCTAATGAAATATTGGAATTAAATAAATATATGGAATAAAAGTTTCTCGCTCAAATATCATTCTTTTTTGCGTTGCATCTTGTGAAGAATCTGTTCATTTTGTAAAATATTATGTTGATAATGTGATGATACACTTACATAATTTGTACAATTTGAACGTATGCGGAAACACTCTGTTTAAAATCTATTTTGCGTTGAAATGAAATGTGACTTTTGGACATATGAAAAGCATGAGTTACAATACTATAATGAAAATGGCAGTCTTTAACTTTTCTGGGTATGGATGTGTTTCATATGAACTATGTTTCGAGTACAATTGTTTTCAAGAAAATACTCCTTTAACACTTACATTAACATGGGACTTTTATAGCAGCATCACCTATTAACAAGTTGTCATAATTATTACAATTGTGAATTAGTATAGCCCACAAAACATTGGTACATGTAAAAATAGTTTAAAGATCTTGATAAACATTGATATTTGTTTACAAAGCGTTCATACTGAATGTTTTTGTACAACTGATTATTCAACATTGTTCGCTCAACACTATGGAGTCACTTATTACAATAAAACTCAGTTGTCAAAAGAAAGACTTTCCTTTGTTTAAAATGCTTTTCCTTACTTCAAAAACAAAGCTGTGGGTACTTTACCTCCATATATGGAATACTGACAATATAAAACCTGTAATTACGATACAAATCTCTGGAATCGATTAAATGTAAACCTAGATATGGCTTGGTATCATACAGAATGATTCTATTATTTGCAGCTCGTGTTTCGCAAAACGAAATAGTTAATTTGTTTACGTCCGCTGTTATTTTTAGTTATATTTATAAACCACTAAAAGATATTGCCTAATAAATCTTTTATCTGCCAACTATATTACAGAACAAATTATCTGATTGGCTTCCTAAAATGGGAACAAATCATGAATTCTGATGGCGTCTTTTCTTAGCCAGAGAGATTGTAAAAGTGGGTTAAAGGATAATTTTGTTTGAAGGTTGAATCACAGGACTTATCATCCTCAGACCTTCAGTTCATCAGAATCTTCGAAGTTTCAAATGTCAGACGTTGCTGAACTAATTTTTTGCAATACATTCATTTACAACATAATCGAGGTTTGTCTGATGCTTTGTTTCTTATGTTCTGCCTTTTAAACCAACTAAGAAAGGATAGCCCCGAGAACTAACCATTAATGTATCTCGTATGAAAAACACGCCTTTATTAGCATAGTGCGACAGAAAAGTCAATGGCCATTCTTGACTACAACACAGGAACCGTGTGTGTGTGTGTGTGTGTGTGTGTGTGTGTGTGTGTGTGTGATTTGGGTTGTTAACGTGGCTTTAACAATATCGCTACGATGATTGCAGTGTGGCAGTTTATAGTGATGTCTAGCCCTGGAGCGTGTCCCAACCAATCACATTTTCCTGACACCAGGCCGACCAGTCCTAACACTAGCCTCTTCATGCTGAGCTCCAAGAGAGGCAGCTGCAAGTACCATTTTTATAAGTCTTGAGTATGACTCGGCCGGGGTTCAAACCCGCCCCCTCCCGCATCCGAAGCGGGCGCTCTAACCACTAGGCCACCGGAGCGGTCCCCACAGAAATTGTTGATGCACGCAGTGAATGTAACTTTCTTATGACAAGACATGGAGTCGCAATAGGGCTTTAGAATCAGATTAAAATGAAAGTAATGGGTTACAGACTTGTTTTCTGAACAGTCGTGTAAAAGTCTTTAAAGTACCATTCATGGTCGACAGATTCTTTCGTAAAACGATCGAGTTTCAGTAAATATTCTTTGTAAAGGAAATCTTTTCAACATATTATAAATCGCTTGGAAGAGTCGATGCTTCGTTAGTCGCGTGGACAACGTAAAATGATGTTCTTTATAGTCTGCCCATAAGCAAGCATGCAATGTGCGCAATTTACTATACAGACATGAATAGTTGTCGATAACAATGGAAAAATGTATCAAAATGCAGAGGTACAGGATATTTCCAATGTTACTTAGCCACAGTAGAAAACTGTATTAAAATGATGAGGGTACAAGTAATTTACAATGTCTCTTAGCAACAGTTACTGCCATTTTGATATGCTGTTACATTTGATATATCTACATCATCCTGGTCAGGCACCTGGGACGAATCGTATGCTGACGCAATAGCCAAATTCCATTTCTTTAAAATGTTCGTGTTATAACTAGACCAACATCTTCTATCGTTGGAGACGAATGTAGACTGGTCTAATAATGAAAGCATAGAAAAACACATCATCAAAGTTGAAATTTCGTGTTAGTAATGAAGCCCCGTAGGCAACGGCCATCACCAACTACTTTTGCCAGTATTCTGAGAATTGCGTAATAAGCTTACCTGGGCAAAGCAAGTATTATGTTTTTTCCTTGGGTGTTTCACGTGACAACTGTACAAGTAAATGCAGTTGCACAATATTGTCACTATACCGTTTATGAGAAGGGCTATTTAGTTATACCGTGTTTTCTTTAAATGTGGTAAATACTCCTCTTTAACCGGGACTGAATCGTTGCATGAAGCTTGAATAAAGATGATATTGTCATGGTTAATTCTTCTCAGTGACAAGGCTTGATTTTTTTGTTGTTGCAGTTTGTTCTTATGTTTGTTTTCTCTTTTTTTCTCTTCTTTTTATATTTTTTTAATTTTTTTTTAATAAAGGAGAAAACAAGTGTATCCCAAATCTGTTCTTAAAGTAGCATATCACAGTTATTAGAATATGCTAGATTGAAAATATCGCGGGAAACACAATATATCGAGATATATACAGCTCATACCGTTGTACTATTTTATCTCGTAGATACTAGAAGCTTAGAGCGTCGGGCTCGGATCTGGAGGTCGCGGTTTCGAACCCCAGCCGAGTCATACCAAAGACTTATTAAAATGGTACTAACAGCTCCCTCGCGAGGCGTTCAGCATTAGGAGGTTAGTGTTAGGACTGATCGGCCTGGTGTCAGGATAATGTGACTGGGTGGGACGTGATGCTACATGTATGCGGCATGATGTCCCAGAGGTAGACATCACTATAAACTGCCACACTGCAGACATCATGCAGTTATGACTAACAAATTGTTAAACCTACTTTCCAAATCCAAATCACACACACACACACACACACACACGCACACGCACGCACGCATACAAACACACATATCTATCTATCTATCTATCTATCTTTCTATA